>VUQS01003217.1:3685-25712 GCA_015108495.1 Heterochromis multidens
GGCCCAAATAGGCAGTTTTGCTTTGCAGTACACAAAGCAGTAGTGTATCCAATTTCTCATCGTCGATTAGTTTCTGTACTTTTTTTAGACAGAACATCAATGTTTTTGCTGCCACCAATTTTTTTTTTTTTTTTTAAACCGGAAGTGACTAATGTCCTTATCCATTCTGTACTGGAAATCCGATTTTGGTCTATACAATCGCAGAAAGGGTATTTTCCTGTTGTTGCCTTTCACAGTAAAAACCCTTGACATTTATACACAGTGACTGCTTTTGTAGTAGTGGACAAAAACCCAATTTGTTCTACGCATGCATCTTTTTGTGTCAGCAGCCTCAATCCTACCTTTAAGCCTTAATAAACTCTAAAAAAATAAACAAATAAATAAAAGAAAGCAAAAAAATCATATACCATCCTGTTATAGAGAGAAAAACTACCCATAGAGACCAAATGCTGTTTTTTGCACTATGCTGTAAATGTAATTTTTAATGTTTTTAAGTCGCACATTTTAACATAGGAACATATAGGGATTAACAGCCTCAAGTAACCACTCTAGCAAAAGCAGTTTTTGGCTCTTAGAGCCCTGGAGGTTGCCTTGTATCATATGTAACTCATTTTTTTTTTTCCCTTCAGATGTGTTCAGCGTAAACGAACAGGAGATAACATGGTAGTTAGTGAATGTTAGAAATGCTGGCAGTCCAACTTGGTTACCTTACCGTCTGAGCTGTTAGTAGCTGTTTTTCCGGTCTTTATGTTTAAGTATCTGTCTCCTTACTGTGGATTCATGCAGTTATACTGACTTAAATCTGTTATTTAGTAATGCCTTCAAAATCCAGAAAATTGAAAACTTGCCTGAACTGAAGGAGATGTTAAAGTGCAACAAAAAAGAGACCCCATTTGCTGGACGAAAGATGAAAAAAAATCTAAATCTATTATTGTCTGCTGCTGACAGCTGAGATTATGGCTTTTTTGATAGAGGAGATAAAGGGGAGCTCAAAGGGTGGTTAGTGGACAGCTGTGCTTGGATGTTTTAAACAATTAATTTCTGATGAAATGTCTAACAGTTACATTTCTTAATTTTTTTTTCATCTCCTTGCTCTCTCCTCTTTATTTCAGACTGAATTTTATTGAAACAGTTCACAGTCGATGTGGTGTCAAGTCTTACTAATAAGACTCTGTGTGTGTCTTTGTTTCAGAACTCCCAGAAGAAAAGAGGAGCGCGACCCAACAACAAACCTGACAAGAAGCTCGGCCCACAGGTAAGAAACAAACACACACACACACACACGTTCCTCCAGATGGTTTAACAAATCAATAAGAGATACAAAGTGTTGCTTCAGCAGCTTAAGACATTTATAGCTGGAGAGGGAGTGACATTGATCAGAAGGCGTGGAATATGAATAACAAACTTGAGTATGTTGAGTTATAGCAGAAGTTGTCTGTAGGGTTCAGGGACTGAGGGAAACCATACATTGTAACAGTTGTAAAGAGTACAGTAAAGATTTACAGAACTGTACCGCTCTTTGTTAATACGGTTGAATACTGTAAATGCCTTTGAGGAAAAACTACTAACAGTAAGTTACTGTACAGCTTTACAGTATAACACAGAAGCTCGATTTAAGGTCCATGGATGAAACATGAAACTGTTTATGAAAACAGCAAAAACACTAAACACAAACACAGACAGGTTTTTTTTAACAGTAACAAACTGTTTTTGTACAACTGTTATGTTGTAGAAATAAACAAAAGAAATGGAGAGGTAAGATAGAGGACGAAGAGGTAAAGTAGTTCCTCCAAAAGCATCTGCAACAATTATGATATAATACTGCTCCTCTTTAATAGTTTAGCATTCATTCAGTATATCACTATTTGTTACAGTGAAGCTCCATTCCTGTCTGTCCAGACATCCACAGCTGACGATAATAGCTAAAAGTATGAAATATAGATATTAAATGGTGTCATATTTTGGTGTAGCTTTTAGTGCCAGGATCACCACAGGCAGCTGTCACCTCTCTGGAAATGTAATCACATGTACTGTAGGTGAACTGTGGCTGTGATTACCCCTGATTGAGCAGGAAAAACAGAACAGCACTGATATAATTATAAAAAAGCTGACTTGCCCTCCATGAACGTTCCCACACACATAATACTCTGCATTAGAGTATAATATTGTAATGTGTAACATATGTAGTACAGAACATGCCATGAAGAATTGTTATGTTCTCTTCACAGTATTTCACAATCATTTCATGATGGCCAGTTTCTATGGCCAAAAATCGATAGCAGGCAAAAAAATAATACAAATGCAGATATCTCAGTAAACACTAGAGCAGTCTTTATGCTTCTCTACATTTACTTATGCTTGAAACATAGGCTGATTTCAGAATAGACATGGATTATGTCAAGTTAGGAAACTTCTCATCTTTTATGTTTTTCGGCCTCACAACTCATGACTTTGTTGTTTGTGCATCTCTGCTTATTTTGAGCGATTTCCTCTGGGGATCACACTCTTAACCATCTAAACGGGCTGCTTGCAGTTTGAAGCACGTAGATCAGCAGTTCCCTTGTTCCTTCTCATCTTTACTCTTCTCCATCTTGTCCTGAAGGTGTTTGTACTTCCTGTAATCCTTACATACCAAGTTTTTGTTTGCTTGGGGAATACAGCTCAAGTCTCAAGATTACACTCTCAGTCGCTCTTTCCTTTTGATTCTGTACATTTTTCCTTCACTTTTTTCAAGTCGATCTCTCCTCATTAATCTTCCAAATGATTAGAAGAGTTCAAACACCACCCAAAGAATTATTTTCTCCTCTGTGACAAAAGGCACCAAAGGGGTAAGATGTGTAGGAGCTCAGGTTTTACAGAAGTACACTGATGCAGAATAAAAACTTAGCAGACTAACAAATCACCACAGAAGGTGTTTGCAGTGAAGGTAATTATCTACACCACCATCTCTCTCTGGCTGCTAACACAAGCCGGGCTCAGGCTCCCATTCCAAGCCACATACCATAAATGGCTATAAATTCGCCGGCCCTCGCTGCGCTTAATGTAGTTGGAATCACTCCACAGGCCGTAAAACAAATACAACCACAGAGCTGCTTCTGAGGAATGGCTGCACAGGGTCACCTCAGGTCGGCAAGACTTACTACTGAGTTTGGGATAACTACAAAAACTGCCATTCATTTTCTTTTCAAGAAATATCTGAATTAGGTTATTATACAGTACTTGAGGTTATATGGTTATTTTGAGAGACGTTAAAGACATTGAAAAAGGTGCCAAAAAGTTTCACCATTAGCCAGCATGGCCATAATGCTACACTGACTGTTTTTTGGCCACAGCAAGCTGACAGAAATACAGCACTGACATATTATCAACCTCAAGTGCTTTGTTTTTTTTTTTGGTTTTTTTTTTTATATATATATTTTTTGCTAACATGGTGGAAAACAGTCACCTACTCATACATCCACGCTCAAAAAAATTGAATCCTCTTTAGTTGGATTTACTGAACAAGTTTTTTTTTAAGTTACTTGAGTCATTTGTGTTATTTCAGTGAAAAAATGTTTGTTTGTTTTTTTATTTACTTTAAAAAGTTATGTCATATGGTTCCACCCAACTGTGTTAAGTAACTCCTAAGAAATTGACTGTGTTTTATTCTAAAATGTTGAACTGACTCAAAGAAAAGCCATTGAATGAACCTGCCAAAACACAGTATTTCATTCAAATAACACAAATGACTCAAGTAAACTTAAACTGTTTCTTAGTAGTTACTTAACACAGTTGTGTGGAACCATTTGACATAACTTTTTTTAAGTAAATAAAAAAAAAACTTTTTTTTTTAGTGCAGTGTTAGCGTTAAATATCTTCTCTCCCTTAATTCTAAAGCAACAATAAACATCCTTCTGTGATATATATACTCCTGTATTTATCCAGGTAAAAGCCTCATTGAGACTGAAAATCTTTTTCAAGAGAGACCTAACCAAGAGGGCAGCAGAGATTTTAATTTTTAATGTTTCAGCTGATTAAGATACTAACTAACTTCTTTAGTTAGTCTCTTTAGTTAGTTAACTTCTAACTAACTAAATCTGCAAGTTAGTGAAATTGTTATTTAGTTTATGTTTGTATTTTTATTTATTTTATTTATTTATGTAAATGTGATTTTAAATGCCAGCTGAGTTGCAGAACTGTAATTGGTTGTGGTAGCTTTAATATCAGGTATGAGGTCAAAATATGAAATTTATAAACAAGATGATTCACCTTAACCTCTAATGTTGTCCAGTTATCAGTCTGGATGGACCTAAAAGCTGAGCAACTCTGTTCCATTAAATGATCTGACTGGTCAGCTTGTTGTGCGTTTGAGTATTCTCCTGCATTTCTCCAAGTGTCTGCAAATTTTAAGCCTTTTGATTTGTCTTCATTTGCCTTTTCCTTTTCAATTTTTGTCCAAATTATACTAATGGAACATTGTTTAATTATCTTTTTGTTGTCATTTATTCTTCGTAACTCATATAATATAGCTTAACCACAGCTAATTATATTTTTATTACTTTTTAATCATATGATGGACTGCCATAGCATTTTAACAATTACACTGAAAGGCCTGAGGGGGACTTTCAATTGTATCTAAGGCCCAAACGACTGGGGCTTTACAAAGGTTATTAAATTCTTGTCAGTTAAATATTTTCCTCATTTAGTCATATGTTATACATTTTGGTTCAAATGGGAGATGTAGCAGGTTCTGGTCTGATATTTAAATTGCTGATTGCCCTAAAAAAAAAGTCTGCATCACTCTTGGAAGAACATCTCATGCAGCATTGTTAAACCCGTGCATGCATTTTAGTGTCTTTGTGATGCAGCACTTTTTGCAGCATTGTCACCTCTGTGCTCTCTTTTCATCTTGTCCCATCGCTGCAGGAGGACAGTTCAGACCTGAAATGTCAGCTCCACTTTGCCAAAGAGGAATCAGCCCTGATGTGCAAGAAGCTGACCAAACTGGTGAAGGACAGCGAGGCCATGAAGGAGGAGCTGGCCAAGTACAGGTCGCTCTATGGCGACATCAACGCCTCACTTACTGTGGAGGAGGTGAGGAGACGATAGAATGGCTGAAAATACTTACTAGTAATACTACAGAGACATTTTAACCAGTTTTCAGCAAACTAGAGAACAACAGCATGGAAATATCAAATCTCCCTAACTGTAAGAAGGCAGAAAAAAAACTATTTCAATGAATATTAAAACTGATGCAGCCTAGAGAAATCCATCAACTTGGGTAGACGAGTTGATCCCAGCTGAAGTTGTGCAAGAATCATCAGTCAGCATAGCCTGCATGTCTCTGGCCTGTGGAAGGAAATTACTAACCACCTAAACACTGATGTTTTTTTTGTTGTTGTTTTTTTACAATTGAACTCTTAGTTATGTGGTTATAGTTTGTCAAGTATCCCCGTGTTTTGAACCCATATAAAATCAAATTAGCATATATATTGTCAGAAGGGCATTTACATATTTGAAGAAAATCCCAAAACAATTATTCATTATGTCACTTTATTATTATTGAAAATGAAAGACTGAACAATCAGGAGGTGAACTGCTTTTCTCTACTCCTCACATCTGCTTTATTTGACTCCCCACAAGGTTGCCGACTCCCCCCACACCCGTGAGGCAGAGATCAGAGTCCACCTAAAGCTGGTCGAGGAGGAGGCCAACCTACTGAGTCGACGCATTGTTGAACTGGAGGTGGAGAACAGGGGGCTACGAGCTGAGATGGACGACATGAAGGGCCCGCAAGGTGGTTCATCTTATCGTTGAATTATTCTGTGCTTTATTTCTCATATGATCTTCCACCTGCCTGGAGGTGGAATTGATCCTAAATCAACAGGAACCATTACGTATTTACAAGTCTTACACAGCAAGAAGATGGATTAAGAGTCAAATGTAAAATATATCTGACGCTGGCTGTTTTCAGTAAATAGTGACCTTGGGGATATATTATACTTATACTTATGTCTGTCATGTATTGCATAACATTAGTTGAGGCCATGAAGTCAAGCTCAGCCCCCAAGCCAGATACATCAGCTGATGTTAGCTGATTTCAGTGCTGGCCCACATCAGTTGATACCCTTAGCCACTTTGCAACCCACCTGCACTTTAGCTGCTCCTTTTTGAAGCTGTGTCTGACTTAATCAGTGTCATGTTTATTGTCATTGTACCTGCTCTGTTCTGTACTCTGGGTTCTTCCTGCTGTTCTCCCTGCCTCAGGCTTTCCATGTATGCTCACAGAAGGGCAGGAAGGTGTGCTTTCCCTTAGGCTTTCAAGGGCAGACAGAGCCATACTGTACATATAACATTTTGTAGATGGATATAACATTTTCTTTACTGAAGTTGAAAAAACTAAATACTAAAGACTGACTGACTAAAATGAGGCAAATGTATGTAAAAGCCAACCCAGTGAGCTAAAAGCTCAGGCTGCGCTGATTATTAGGTCCTTAACTTGTTTTTTCTTTTTTCTTTTTTTCTTAAAAAAGGTTATATTGGTAAATTGCTCTTGAGATTGTTTTGTAAATTAACTAAATTTACTGCTTGATTGATATCTCCTTGTTAGCTGTACAGTTAAAATGAGACTACAGTCAGTAGCCAATTAGCATCTAGTGCAAAGATTCTAGAATAATACCAAAATACCAAATAAATATATACATTTATTTATTTATAAATATATACATTTATTTATTTATAAATATATACATTTATTTGGTATTTTTTTATTACTTTTTTTCACTTGCCCTCGTTTCTCTTAGCACCTAACTTTTATTGCTTTTCCCCAGATGGTCCTCATGAACTCACTGGTGTTGGTGGCGGTCTGGGGGCAGGGCTTGGCCTCACAGGAGGGGCCATGGTGCTTGGAGGAGGGGCTTCGTCTGAAAACGTCATGGAGCTCCAGAGACACCTGCAGTTTGTGGAGGAAGAGGCAGAGCTACTGAGGAGGTCTCTCATTGAGATGGAGGAACAAAACAAACTCCTGATGAACGAGATAAACCGCTATAAATCTGAGCTCCCACCTCCTGCGTCCACGCTGTCATCCAATTCATTAATGTCGCTGACAGACGGGATGCTCAACGACAGTCCGGTGCACACATTACAGGAAGGGTCAGTGCTTATCAGCACTGACACCCTGGCTCAGGAGGAGGAGCTTCGATTGGCGAGGCTTCAGATTGGAGAACTAAGCGGGAAGGTGAAGAAGCTGCAGTATGAGAATCGTGTGCTTCTGTCCAACCTCCAGCGCTGTGATCTGGCTTCCTATCACTCTCCCGCCTCTTCATCCTCCTCCTCCTCATTAAGACTGGCTCTGGAGACGGATGCAGAGGCTGGAGACTCAGCTGAGTTCCTCCCCAGCAGGTAATTTCATATTTTCTTCGTTTCCTGTTCACTTTACAACATTTTGGGTGGAACTGAGGCATTTAACCCTTCTATCAACTGAGTGGCTTCCATGTCAGCCTGCTGACTCAGAGAAAGTCAAGATAAAAACCAGATTTGTCATAATACAGCAATCTGATAACAAGAGTAAGGCCCAATCCCAACATCCACACTTAGAGATTCACAGATTTTGAGGCACATTTTCTTTAAATTGTGAGGGCTTAGGGGTGTCCCACTGTGAAATCATAACATGCAAAAAAGCTCTTGCAGATATTTTGAGCCTTTTACTCAATTTCTGTGAGTCCCCATTTTTGCAGACTTTGCCCAAGTAGAATTACACAGTTCATAGCACTGTGACAAAACATGGGGTTTCTGGGGATAAAAAAGGACAAGCAAACAAAATGGTAAGGAAACAAGCACAGGAGTAGCCAATCCCAAAGTTACAAAAAACATTTACATGAAATCAGAGGAAAATATCAGATGATTTGAATTCTTTCTTTTTTTTTTTTTTTTACCTCTCGTCCCCTGTTAAAGGCAAGAGTTTGTTGGTCAAGTAGAACTGGTCCATTAAGTAAAAAATGTAAAAGAAGAAAGTCTCACACCTACAATAATAAGAAACATGTTGTGGCGTTGTCAAGGTAACATCATGTAATATGTCTCAAAATGCTGTCCCTGTTCTATTAATACTATTTTGAGCCTCATGAACTCACTCTCAGGCACTGCTGCTGCACACACAGGTGATGTCATTTAAGCCTGTGAGGTTTTAGTGTTTTGGGTGTAGGGTGAACATTAGCACTGGTCCTAAGAGATTTTATGAGGCAGTGCTACACATTGCTTTGAGCTAAATGTTAGCTGATCTGAGCATTTAGCTTGTAACATGCTGATATTTAGCGGGTGTAATTGTGTACCATGTTCACCAACACAGCTTACCTACACACATGTGAAAAAAGTTTTTCACAGGACTGCATAGAGCCCTGTGAAAAACTAAGTACACCCCATGATTCAATAGTTTGTAGAACCACCTTTAGCCAAAATAACTTGAAGTTCTGCTGTAAATTTGCTGCTGTGCTTGGGATCATTGTCCGGTTGCATGAGACAGTTTGGGCCAAACTTTAGCTGTCAGACAGATGGCCTCACATTTGACTCTAGAATACTTTGGTATACAGAGGAGTTCATGGTTGACTCAATGACCGCAAGGTGCCCAGGTCCTGTGGCTGCAAAACAAGCCCAAATCACCTTTCCACCACCGTGCTTGACAGTTGGTATGAGCTGTTTGTGCTTATATGCTGTGCTTGGTTTTCATCAAATGTGGCGTCATGCATTACGGCCAAAAATCTTGGTCTAATCTGTCCAAAGGACATTGTTCATTGTCCAAAGGACTTTGCAAACCTACAAACTGCCATGTTCTTAATAAAGAGTAGAGGCTTTCTCCTGGCAACATTTCCAAACAAACCATACTTGTTCAATCTTTTTCTAATTGTATTGTCATGAACTTTAACATTTAACGTGCTAACAGAGGCCTGTAGACTCTGAGATGTAGCTCTTGAGTTTTTTGCAGTTTCTTTGAGCATTGCATGGTCTGACCTTGGGGTGAATTTGTTGGGACATCCGCTTCTACTCAGTTTGAAGTATTCCTTCTGCTTTTGTAAAGGTGGTCACACTTGATGATAATCAGTTAATCAAGTGCATTTGATTAGCAGCTCCTGGCCGCTACTTACCCTCTTAATTCCTATGAAAGCAGCAAGAGTGTACTTAATTTTTTGAAAACTTTCTTTTTCACATGACTGTACGTCAGCGTGCTGATTAGTGGCAAACACAATAGTACAGCTAAAGTCCATCAGCCAAATCAAAATGGGATTAATTAAGAAATCAGAACATTAGAGCTAGATTAAAAGCGAAGTATTTATCCTGTGGATAGACGTGAATATGTGTACTTAATTTCATGACAGTCCATCTAACAGTCGTTGAGATATTTCTCAAAAACTGCAAAAAACACGCACCACATATCCGCTATTAATATTGACTATTAAAACCAATATCCCTTTATTTCTATCAGTTCACCCCAGCGCAAAGAGCCAGTAGGGGGTGAGAACGATGCCCTCGAGATTAAGGAACAGAAAAAGAAGACTGAGGACAATGCTGACGCCACAACATCACTGCCTGTGTGCCTGGGGCAGAAGGACCATGATGCCTTGCTAGCCATGAGGGACCAGGCTCGCTTGGTTTCTACAGCTATACAGCTCCTGACCTCCCCCGAGTCTAACTGCCTCTCTTCATCCCCATCCATCTTTCACAAGGTCTGCAGCAGTGAGGCAGCAGAGCCGTGTGATCTGGAGAAACCTCACCCTCACAGCCAGGTACGTGTCCTCTGTTTTGTCTCTTGTTGTTCTTTAGAATAAACCTTTTTTTCTACAAAGACACAGCTTCTCAGTAAATTAATGAGCATTTTAAACATGGCAAAGACGATATGATCGATGGATGCAGTGGATCTTTTTATTTCTTTGACTTAAATGAAAGGGTAACTACAAGAGTACAAAAAAACGTAGCCTAGGAGACAAATGTTTTCTTCTTTCTCTCTGGCATTTTTTCTGGCACTGATGGTTCAGCCACCTGCAGATTAAGCCCTGCAGCTTATCATTTATCAACTCTAGCCTGTCCCTCACATGGCCAGTAATGACTGTGGGATAAGTTCTGTTATTTCTGCGTCCTCAGATCTCAGGGCTGTCTGATCTGGCCGACCGTCCTCTGGTTGGTGCTCTGACCAGCAGGCTTCAGGCCCTACACAGCCAGCTGCAGTCCTTTGTGGAGAAAGTAGACAGCCTGGGTAAAACCCCAGCAGGTGGCAGGGACTCTCAGGTGGAAGGGGAGTCCCTTGTGGACTCCCCCTGCACCTCCACCCCTTGCTCTGGAGACAGACAGGATGCACAGAAGAGGGCAGAGGAGAAGGTAAAAGAAAAGGAACACTCCCCTTTTTCACTCCTTGTCACACTTTTCTTTTATTTCTTGTGTTTTTTAAGCTTTTATGTTGTTTTGTTTCCTAGTTTATTTCTCTGTTGTTTTCAGTTTCTTTCAGTGCCTACTGTTAGTTTGGCTGACCAACACTCCCAGTTCCATTTCAACATGCTGCTTTAGTTTCTCCTCACGGTGAAGAATAAACTTACACAGCACACTCAAATCTGATGCAACAACAGAAATGTCCTAACCATTAAATAAAACATTCGTTCTTTCTGTCTTGTTATCATTTTAGATTAACTTTAATAATTCCAGCCCTACAGATAAAGGACAAAAAACAGATTATGTCTTTACTTTATGAATGCATCAGATGACATCAGATTTGAGCTGCCAGTGTAAACCTCTCCACGTGATGTTAACCCATGTCCTCTGCATGCTGTTGAGTTGCCTCCTAGCCTGTATTTAGATGCTGCTTTAGGCCTCAAATGGAGCCTGCATGGACATAGTGAGATTATTAAGCTCATATAAAGTACTGTTTAATTTATATGTACCAAATACACACAACCAGAAGTTGACTACAAAATAATCATCTCTTAACAGAGTATACATTTTTAAACCGAAAAAACAGGAAAAAAGGTTTTGGTGTTGTCTGTGTATTTTAGTTGCGCTTCAGTTCATGAAGTTATTTCTGATATTAGAGTCTATCTACTGCACAGTGAACTGTTTTTGTCACGAACACGAAATCCATAAAGAGAAATCAAAACCTCAGTGCTATTGAAATGATTAGGGATGTTTCATAATGCGAGACTATGAGTTGTCCAAACTGATTTGTCAAAGCAGCAGACAGTGAAAGTGAAGCTGCTCTAAAAAGATTTCCAATCATGCTTCATTTGAAATGCTCCACTTGGAAATTCTTGGCGCACAGTTGATTTTCACACACTAAGGATTTACTCTGAGCACCAGATGTATTTTCAACTATAAGATGGCGCATAAAAAGTTCAATATAAGATCCACAGTTTTTTAAAAGTGCACTGGAATCAGTCGAGACTTTGGGTTTACTTGGCTGACTTGTTCTTCTATAATGTGATGGGCCTTTTTTCCTCGCCATCGACTGTTGGTAATACATTTTTAATTTACATAGAAATCCAAAGAGACTCAAACAGTAATGTTGGGAAAAAAGGAATTCTGCCACTCCACTACCATTTTTTTCCGTTTGTTTAAAATTTAAGTCTTTCACGACTTATTAGCACACAAAATATGGAGACCTTTGGAATGTTCTGTTGTGCCTTCATAAAGAGAAATTTGTTTTCTTCTAAAATCTACTCTGATCTGATCGAATTGTTGTTTGGAAGCCACTGTGATGAAATTCTACGTAGTTTTAAGTGAAACTAGTGAACTGTAATGTTTAGACTCCATTAGAGGCCAATTCTGAGTTCCAACCCCCCTCCGATCTCCCTTGTCCTCCCTCTCTCCTCTTCCTTCTTTCTCTCTGCACGGGCACCATATCCGATCGATTTCTGCACTTGGCTTCCCCCTTCCCCACCTTTCAAACCTTCTTTTTGCCACTGCTCACACATCCTCATCTTTGTCATCTCCTCAACTTCCTCACTACTACTACTCCTCCTCCTCGCACATCTCATATCCCTTTCCTCCCCTTGTTCCAACTCCTTCTTCCACTTCTCGCTTCTTGCATCACAACCTGCACCCGTTTCTCCTTCTTCTTCCTCCTCACCTTGTTGCCCCATTGCCCCTTCGCTCTGACCTTTCATCCTAACTGCCTTACTCCTTCTCTTCTCCTCCTATTCGTCTTTTTCTCCCCTCTCTCCCTCTCCGTTTCCTCCTCTCCCTCCCATTGCTGTTTTTAACCCCCCGTCTCTCCATCCTTCCTGCTCTTCTATGTCCGATTCCATCCCCTCTCTCGCGCCCCTCAGCTGTTCATTCTCCCCTCCATCCTCCTTTTCTTTCTCTTCTCCACTCTTTCATTTTCTTCTCTGACCAAGCTCTTCTTCCTCTACATCCTCTTCTTTGTCTTGTGAGGCCCATAAGTCATTATTTGTTTTTTGTTTTGTTTTTTTCTTTTTTTTTCTTTTTCATGTGGTGTTGTCACATTGATGGGAGCCATTTTGGTTGTATTGTTTTTTCTTATTGTGTTTGTGTGTCCTGTTTTCTGTCATTTCCTCTGTTTTTTGTTTGTTTTTTGCCCCACAACTCCTCCTTCCCCATCTCTCCCTCTCTCTCCTCTATGATTCTTTTCTGTTTGTTTGTTTGTTTTCTTTTTCTTCATTAACTTGCCCATGCATGCATGCAGCAGCCTGATTTTAGGGACCAGTCAGAGCCAGAGGTGAATGATGAGACTAAGGAGAACAGCCAATCAGACAGCAACGAGTTGCAAAATCAGGAAACCAGCCAGCTGCAACATGAGGAGAAGGAGACAGATCATGCAGTGGTGAGTAGCTCAAAAGCACAATCCATGACATTATGACATGCACAAAGATGCACACTAGACCTGCAGAGGCCTGAAATTTCAGAGTTGGTCCATCTCACGGCTGACAGCTAACACAGTTTCTCAGAGCCTGGAGCCATTGCTTTAATATCAGATTTCTCACTCTCCTTTATAAACACAGAAAAACAAAATGTGTGTGTGGTCTAAAAATATCTAGATGGCAGCATAAACTAAGGTCCTGTCTGCTCCTTGTCTATGAGGAAGTATCTATGAAAAATAGCAGTTAAAGGGGACTTGAACTGATATTTATACATTAATAAATGATCAGATGGCTACTTGTGTGTGTAAGGAGTGACAAAACAATCAGTCTGAACCACAGCAACAACAGTCTGTTAAGAAGTATTTAAAAGTGGCAGATGAAAAATATGATGTGAAGTTAAACTTTCTGTCTGTTGATTTTTTTTTTTTGGCCAATTTAATGTTTGCAAGATGAAGAATAAACCTTTAATAATACTACACTATTTAACACTGATTATTAATATTTATTTATCACTGAATTTGTTCGATATACGATTGCATTTTGCACGTACACGGGTGTACAAGCACATACTGTAGCCTGAGGTTACTGATGTCTTACATTTGTGGCGAACTCACACTAGCGACACAGTGTTGTAAACAAACAGTGACTTCACTGTCAGCCGGGTTACTGACAGGAAGACCTTTGTCTGGTTGACATTTTGGTGGTGTGTTTCCATGGTAAGCAGGGCTGCTTGTGTCTGCCTGTTTATCTGAGGGTGTGAATGGGCAAGAAAAACTAAATTAGAACAATAGAAAAAGAGTGCATATTAAAGATAGAGCAGGGTAGTGATGTGTGAAAACTGCCAAAGATAACACAGTTTGACACGATACAATAGTATTTTGCACCAGCAAGGTGATTCCCAAAGAGCTATTAGCCAAAAACGTGACATATCTTGGCATGGTGTGCAGTGTGTCTTTAAAACATTTGAGGAAACTGGATGAGTAGAGGACAAAAGGAGGAGTGGCAGGTCTAAAAAAACTATCTTCAGCAGATGAGCAGTATCTGAGCTCAAAATCAGTAGCAACAGGTCTTATGGAGTGGTGAATCCAAATTTGAAATTTTTGGTTCAAATTGACATCAGTATGTACAGAAGAGGTCAGGAGAGAGGTGAGTGATACAGCCATCTGTAAAACACGGTGGAGGCTCTGTCATGGTTTGGGGCTGCATTTCAAAGAGTGGTGTTGGAGATCTTGTCAAAATTGATGGAATTATGAACACAGAAAAGTACGGTCAGATTTTGATCTACCATGCAATACCGTGTGGAAAGTGTCTAATTAGCAAAGGCTTCATTTTTCAATATGAAAGTGATCCAAACCCACTGTGAATGCAGTAAAAGCATACCTGTATACCTGAACACGCAAAAGACCTCAATGTTAGTGTGCGAGTGGGATCATCTTGAGAGAGAACAAAAAGCAGCCAATATCCAAAGAAGAGCTTTTAATGTCCTTCAAGAAGTCTGGAGAACTTAAAGGAATTATAAGAAAGCTTGACTAACAGAGTTCAAGCTGTGTTGAAGAATAAAGGCGATCATACCAAATATAGACTTTTGAGCTCATTAGAATTGTACAAATATATAGTATATATAGTACATTATAGTATATTTCCATGTATTGTATATGCTTTTTGGTGTAATTTTATGTTTTTTGAAAGGAGCCAGGTGAGCTTCCCATCTTCCAGAAGATAATCATCATCCAGTTATTATGAGAGTGGAACTGATCCCATGAATAAAGAGGCTCTTAAAATGGCAATAAATACCCAGAATACACTTTTTTGGCATGGCATTCCAATCAACATGACCATATTTAAAAGAATAAAAGTGTGATGAGTTTATGAAATTATTCCAAGACCTTGCTACAAGATTTGGTCTGGCATTAACAGCCTCTAATGTTGTTGCACATTTTCCACGGGCAGCTGCCACTTTTTTAGAGCAGCGAGTCACTGTTGGAGCAGAGTTTTGGAGTAGTTTTTCTAGCTGAAGGTGAAGGCCAGGTGGTGCCCCTGATGGAGGGTGATGGAAAGCGGAAGCTGAGCCCAGTAGAGGGTGAAAGAGGACATTAAGGGTACAGAGGCAGGTCGATGGATCGCACTCACTCAGCAGCCAAATGAGGCATGGGGGAGCGCATGAGATGAAGCTGGTGTGTGTGTGTGTGTGTGTGTATGTGTGTGTATGTGTGTAGACTTACAGTAGCTTGCCACAGCTGATGTGTGATTTAAAGGGTATTGTATCACAAACCTACCATGTTATGAATTAGGATGCTCACTCTTGGCTGTTTCTAACTTTTTCCATTTGCTTTCGTGACCACTCACCTCCCATTACTGCTTCCATTTCTGGTATTCATCATCCTTCTCTTTGATTGCTTACTTTCGTCTTTAATCCTACTAACATATGTTTCCCTGTCAACTGCTATTGCATTCTTTGTTTCTTATTTGCCCCATTCCTTCCTTAATGCCTCCTCTATCCTGCCTTCCATACAGCTCAGTGATCTTCAGGTTCGGCTCTGTGAAGTGGAGGAGTCACTCCAAGGAACTCAGGAGGAGCTGGAAAAAGAGAGGCAGGCTCATAAAGAAATTGCTCTCAAACTCACACAGGTTAGTTTGCAGCCTTAAATACAGTTGAATATCTCAATCTTCTGACTGGATCTAAAGGTTTAACAAGTAAAATATAGATATACTGTGTATTACAATATTATGTTTTTCTGGATATCTGTAGATAAAAAAAACATCTTTTAGGTGGTTTTAGATAATGAATGGGCTTTTGTTCACAGTTTGGGTTACTTTGCGTTTACTCTCGCTTCTCTTAGCTCCAGGAAGAGCATCAGAAAGCCCTGCTCCGACGGGACTTCCAGCTGCAGAGTTTGGGTCTCCAGGCTCGGCTTCAGAAAAAGTTGTGGAGCCAGGAGAGAACTCTGCTGGTCCAGGAGTCACAGCACCTCAAACAAACCCTGTTACTGCTCAGTCTCAAACTACGCTGCTTCCTCAAACAGTGGAGGCTGGGCTGCAAGAAAGACACAGAGTGGAAGGACGTCCTGGAGGTAAGAGGGAGTGGAAACTACAAGCTGTGAAAGTCGGTCCATAGTTTTGTTTGTCGTTATTTTGACTAGATACATTAATTTTATGCAGCTTGTCTGCGTATAATTTGTATTTCTCTTGAAAATAATGATTTCCAAGCCTCGAAAAGTGTCTTCATTTGTCCTCTTAAATGTTGGAATTTGTGATCTCAGGTTTTAAAAAGATTTTTAAAAAACTCAGGTATGTGGAAAAATGACTTCATTTAACAAAAAAATGTGAAACAAAATGTATTTTAAAGTGTAAATGTAGAAACACGGAAACGTTTTTTTGCTCCTGCAAAAGTTGACAGGTGGTGCTGCACTGTGATTGATTCTTTAGATAAACAGCCTGAAAGACCTCTACCTGCTACTGGAAGAAGAGAACCTGCCGAGCCCTACCCACCAGACTGACAGGAGAGGTTCTGCAGACCAACAGCCACTCAGCCCAACTATAAAGGTGGGAGAAGTGAAACTCATGCGCGTGCACACATACACACTCACACACTCTTACGAGTATTACCTGTGTTTCCCTGCAGTCGAGTGCTGTGAGCAGCACTCTGGCAGACCTAAAGGTCGCGCTGCAGGATCTAAGTGGAGAGTTGCGACAAGAGAGACAAGGCTCCCAGGAACTCACTCAACAGTTCGCAAAGGCCAAGGCATCATGGGAGGTGGAGAGGACCGAACTAAAGAGCCTCATAACGCAGGTAACGAGGAAGTAGTAAATGTCTTACTCTCAGAAAGTTTACTAACAGATAATTAGGACAATAAAAAATACAAAAATGTATTGGTGTAATGAGATGCAGAAACAGATCCAATAATACACAAAATGCATCATAACTGTTCGATTTTCCTGTCCTATAACCACTGTGTTATCCATTAATGGAAAGAGCTCATTTAATTTCTGCTGTTTGGAGTGCAAATAGACAGATGTTGGCATTTAACAGCCATGAGCTACTCATGCTCAGACTGTGGAGTAGAGCTCAAAGAATATTGTACAAGGAGAAAATGAATGTAGTGAAAATATTAGGTAAAATGCTCCCAAGTCAAAATAAACTACTTCTAAATCTGGGCAATTTTTGTTGCGAGCATTTTGTATAACCATACAGTAATTGTACACCAGCTGGGCCACGCGCAAACGAAAAGCGAATCATTTGAATCTGCTTTGAAGTGTCCAGCAGTCTTTTTGACAAGTGATTTTTAAAATTAATGGCATCCTAAGGGTTCAATTTCAACTTCTCCATCTGTCACATGTTTTATGTTTGTCCATTTGAGTTTTTTATCCTTCCCCCTTCCCCCTCCCATTTTTTTTTTGTCTTTCTACCGGCAGTGAGTAATGGTTTTAATGTTTCCTCCCCCTCCCCTCTCTCATTGTCTCTTCGTCTATCTCATAACAGCAGTCGAGGCGGTAATATTGTTAATTAACAGCCTCTGAGATAGAACACAGCCTGTGTGTTACCGCCCAGTAATTGAGACGGAAAGAGAAGGAAGAGAGATAAATGAGAGGAGACAGAGAGGCCTTTTAATGTTAAGCAATTAAATGGTGAATGGCCTGTGCTTATATAGTGACTTTTAACCTTAGCTAGGTTCTACAAAGCACTTTACACACACACACACACCTGTCATGGTCTGGCCCACAGAGAATGATTACTGATTTTGGTCCTGATCTCAGTTTGCAAAACCATATTTTCTATGTCTCAGTGCATGTGGTAATTGCTACCCAGTTATAAGTTAATTTGTAAATGGTCTTTAAATGTCAAATCCAATTTTGAAATGAGATCCGTCCCACATCCGGTTTTCTGTTAAAACCTGTAAAACCACACGAGCGCACGATGATTTCAAAGGCATCCATGGAAAAGCACCAAATTCCACGTTTGCCAGTAAGCATAACCTGAGATGATATAAAAAATAAAATAGGTTGTTTTGGTCCCCACCAGTACAGAAACAAAAGAATGCGCACAAAGGCTGATGGAGTCATTAATCATCGTCGTGATGAGAGAGATTCAGGCCCCACGTTGGTGTCCGAGTCTTCTGATTGCCAACTGGAGATGAGTGCAGCATTACAAAGAGATAAGACGCTCGCACTGAATGTGACGTAGCTGCAGGTTTCTCCGAGGGCGAATTTACAGACAGACTCTTACTGACTCAAAGATTGAGTCCACCTGGCTGTGATTCGTTGCGGGTGGGGCGATTTATCGCGTCGCCCAAGCACGCTCACATTTATTGCGTCTGAACATTTTCCACTTTATCACAAATGATGTCAGAATGACAGACAAACATCTGTGCAACACATTTACACCCTTATTCCCTTTCCTGCCCTGTCCAAACAAAGTATGTGTTACCCTGGCCTAGATGCCACAGCTGGAACCAATCTTTCCCTTGCTAGCAACGCACACTGTAAAGTATGCCATCAATTTGCCTTGCATATGTGTGTGTGTGTGTGTGTGTGTGTACAAATTCAGCAACCAGTCGACCACATCAGTGCCAAGGCTTCCTGGCAACACGCCGTGGGCCCTCCAGCTGTTGCTTTGTTGAACGAGTCAACTCAATTTCAAACTCTGTCCTATCTGTCAAACAGCTTGACGGCGAATTATCTTCGCCGTTCAGCGCTAATAAACAAACACTGTCAGTGAGGTAGAAAGGATATCCAGAACCCCGAAAGCATGCAGGACAACGCTGTCTCGTTTAGTTTTTTCTTAATCAGTCATCCGTACTGACTGTAGGGCACGTTATGAGCACCTGCGATCTCTGTGATGACAGAGTGCACAGCAGAAAGCTGATGATCGCTCATTCATCAAATCTGTCGAGTCCCCTTCATTCTTGAAGCGAGGATGACAAACGACACATTAACGTGCGACTCAAAAGCAGGTGCAATTCATATGTAAAAGACAAACTATTTTGTTTTCTTAAAATAAAATGCACAACTGTGACAACTGTGGTGAAAGGAGACTTATTATGCTCATTTCCAGCTCCATATTTTTATAGTGGAGTTGCTCTGCATGATTCACAGATTCACAGTAATGCTTATTTTATACTGTGCAGCCCTTCAGTTGACCTGTCTGACCCTTGGCAATCAGAAGGTTTGAACAGCACATGCTCACAGGCAGAGCTATCTCCTATCTCTCGACTAGTAGACATTTAGCTTAACTCATCTTAGAATGAAGAGTAGACTACTGAGAATAAGGCAAGATTCAGAAGTTTTAAAGTCACAGACTGAAGCGCAGGCAAATATTTACATCCATAACATATCATTTAACATCTGTGTCATCCGTATGCATGTTATATAATATGTTGTAATATGTTTATTCATAAACTTTAGTTGTTGTTTGGACTGGTTTAACAGCTGATGGCTGGTATAGGGTAAAGGTAATTATTAACATTGCTGTTTATTAAATGTGAAAATAGCCCATATATACATAGTGAGCCTCTGTTATTATACATTTTGCCACAGTGGTATACTGCTGTACAGTTTCTATTTAAAGCATGGACCTTCTCTTGGACTTTTTCATATTTTATTTGTGAATTGCTGTTTCAATGTGGACGTAGTTGGGAGTTGTTTTTTTTTTTTACCATAAATAGCACAAAAACACTTTTCAGACCAAGTTAGCGCTTTTTTAAAGGCGCTGTATGCTGCATACTGTAACTCCAAATGTATGGTTAAATCCACATGACTTACTAAAAAATCCTAGACTGTGCTGAAAACTATTTTCTTACCAGTGAGTCACCAAACATTACCTATTTATGTGGTTGATGTGTCTGCTTAATAGTGGCTATGAGTAGAATAAGCAAAATATTAGACTTCAGGCATTACTAATTAGAAAATAATTATGCCACATTTTACACAAGAGAGAGATGATTGTGGTTGAAAGAATAAAATACTGATTTTATACATTCTCTAATGCATTTCACCTTATATATTATGTAATAAGAAAACAAGTGATCTAACAATGGTGAGAACCCCGGAGGTTCAGTTGGCCTTTGTTGTATTTCTTTGCTTCTCTGAACAGTTACACCTCTTTAGACTGAATACTAAACTATCTGTTACTCGAAAGCCACATGATGAATGTGAAAAATGTGAAGGCAAACAATTTGAGGGTATCTTATGCCAAAAACTATTATTTAAGCATGATCTGAAGTATTTTGGTGGGATTCTTGTTATTAAATCACAGTGTCGTGGTTTACACATTTGCCTAACAAGCAGAACATCCCCAGTTTGATCCTGGGAGGAGACACAGATCCCTTTGGGGTTGCATCTGGTGTAAAAAATCTGCTAAATCAAACATGCAGAGCTACTGGCTATGGCGGCTGAAAGTAGCCCTCTCTCTCTGATTATTAAATCAACTCTACTCTTTCATTATTAAAGTTTTAGTTGAATAAATTGAAATAACTGAACTTGCTAAATTGTGGGTATCGAGTCATGAACCAGATGGCTCTGATGCACCAATAAATGCCAGTCATCCAGTAAAATAGCCTCTCCCACACCGCCTCAGTAGTAAACCTCATTAAGACATGGGGCTCGTTAGGCCGTGTTCCTCATTAACAAGAAATACTACTTTGCCATAGGAGACATGGAGTTGGGCTTAGCGTGCGTGTGTTAGACTGCGATTGCCTGACAGTTCCATTAGCACCATATACGGACGCTACAGAGCCGAATCGAAAGAGGATTGATGGGTGCAGAGATGTGTGGGTGTGTGCATTTGTGTGTGCCTGTTTGTCAAACTGATGGGCCCGGTAGTGTCGCTGTGTGGTGAGCTATGAGGCTCAGACAGAGAAAAAGAAGAAGCAGGACTGCTTATAAAAATTTCAAGCGATCCCACCTACAGGCTCCGTGACAGAAGGCCAGATTTATGGGGAGTGAAGAAAGGGGTGGTAGAGCTCAAAATAGAGGGCGAGAAAGCTGTGGAGAGAGGGAGAAGAGGTGAGGCAGACAGGGAGAGGATGAGAAAACTTTAGAGAGGAGGAGAGAAGGAATAGCAGGGAGGCATTCTGACAGGAAAGATGGCAACAGAGAAATAGAGGTGGATGAAACATGGAGACACGCTGGAACTTCCCATTACAAATCTCAGTGTGGTCAGAATGAGTCGCAGTTGGAATCTTGACAAAGGCTATTAACTGTGTGCAAAGTTTGAACTCCAAAAAGAACAAACTACAACTAAGAGCTGAACTCCAATAATCGAGAGGAAAATGCATTATGAAAATGTCTATTTTGAACCTTGGACGTGGAATATTGAAAACTATATTCCACTATCATCATCTGTTGGCTTTGCTCTTGATTTTATAAGTGATTTCACAGATAATACCGTATTATCATTTCACTGTTTAATGTCATTTAACTGCTTTAATATTATAAAATTCTTTATTAACTCTTTCCCCCTTGGACGCCTACTAGGAGAGTAACCATTGTTTCTCTTTTCTGAGAAGAAGCGGTTTCTGTCATATTTCAGGCCTGCTTCCAAAACAAAATGACTGGGTGTGCATCAGACATTAGTGAGGCTGATCTCTGCCTATACAACTTACTAGGGCTACCCTCTGTAAAAACCTGGACCCTATTCTAATGGTCGTCAAGCCACCTCTTTATCGATATATATCGAGGTGTCAAAACTCATCATTAAGGGTAGAGGGGAGGTTGTCAAATGTCGTCTTTATGGGTGAAAGAGTTAAAGCACTACATGTAAGAATATTTTATGTTTTAATGTAACATGGTTAACTTCTACAGATTAAATGACTGAATACACCGATCAGGCATAATATTATGATCACTGACAAGTGAAATGAATAATACTGATTATCTCTTCATCATGGCACCTGTTAGTGGGTGGGATATATTAAGGAGCAAGTGAACATTTTGTTCACTTGCAAAGTTGATGTTTTAGAAGGAGGGAAAATGGGCAAGTGTTTTGAGCGAGTTTGACAAGGGCAAAATTGTGATGGCTAGACGACTGGGTCAAAGCATCTCCAAAAATGCAGCTCTGGTGGGGTGTTCCCGGTCTGCAGTGGTCAGTATCTATCAAAAGTGGTCCAAGACTTTGACTTGGCCTCCAAATTCCCCAGATCTCAATCCAATCAAGCATCTGTGGGATGTGCTGGACAAACAAGTCCGATCCATGGAGG
>VUQS01003217.1:25732-41638 GCA_015108495.1 Heterochromis multidens
CTACCCTCTGTAAAAACTGACTTGGCCTCCAAATTCCCCAGATCTCAATCCAATCAAGCATCTGTGGGATGTGCTGGACAAACAAGTCCGATCCATGGAGGCCTGACCTCGCAACTTACCTAAAGGATCTGTTGCCGACATCTTGATGATACCACTAGATACCACAGCACACCTTCAGCGGTCTAGTGGAGTCCATGCCTCAACGGGTCAGGGCTAATATGGCAGCAACACAATATTAGGCAGGTGGTCATAATGTTATGCCTGATCGGTTTATAGGAATCAGAATCAGAATACTTTATTAATCCCAGAGGAAATTATGTGGTCACAGTTGCTCCAGGACAGTAAGAACAATAATTAACAAGTTTAAATATCAATATTAAATAATACAATAATAATAATAATAATAATAATTATGTGTATATTAAACAGTTCAGTTTAACACTTTGTTCAGCCACAGCACTAAAATGCTGCCTTTGTGCATTTTTAAAATCAAACTTTATTATCCATATAAGAAATTGTTGGTCATGTTCAGTTCATCTTATATATTATAGTAAAATCTTGACTTTACAGCTGTTATTAGTATAATTTGCTATATAAATTTATTTAGTAGTGCTATTTTTATTCACACCAAAGAAGGTAATTATTTTACTACCGCTCATTTTTACTGGTAAGAAAATTATAAGCAAGTAAAAGAACTAGAAGTTTACATCTAGCAGAAAAACCCAGCGGAGCTGGTAAAAGAATAAAAGATGAGTTGGGATGGAGTGTTGAAATGGTCTTGAGTGTGTTGTTACTGAGAAAATGAGTAGTCAGCATTGCCTTATTGAACATTTATCCAACATGAACTTCATAAAGTTTTAAGTTTACCCAAAATAGAAAAATCTCATCTCACTGTTTCCCTGTACTTTGGGGAAAATGGGTGTATTTTGGTGCTTATTGTGTGTCTCTGCCTTTAACTTTCCAGCTCGAGACCAAAGCTGGCAAATCAGCAGCAGCCCTGTCCTCCACTGAGGCACTGGACCCTCCGGACCTAAAGGTGGCACTAAAGAGAGAACGCGAAGAACATCAGCACCTTCTGGCTGAGTCCTACGCTGCCGTGATGGACCTAACTAAACAGGTAATGTGTGAGAAAATGGTTGAGATATGGTTCCCCAATAAAGAACTACTAGAAAAATTGTAGTTATTGTAACCTCAGCTATATGATGATGCTTAGCCTCCTAACAGGCTTCACCATTGGCTCTGCAGGGTGGCCACAATTTGGTCCGTGATTGCCTTGGCCACCCTTAGCCACCCTTAGCTCAGCCACTTCTTCCTTCACTTGTATCTCTTCCCTGCAGTGGTGATGTTAGAGAGAGGAAAGACGTGTGATGATTCACAGGCCTACAAAATGCAAAAAGTCTTATTTAGATAAATAAATATGGCCAATTATTAGTAGTATTATTACATCATTTAATTTTCCTTTTAATATTCCTTTTGTTTCCTTTCTAACTTGTGTACGGGTCAGTGTTATTTATTTCTTCTGCAATTTATTTAGTTGCATTATTGCTTTATCTGCACAGTAACACACAGCATAGCTACATAAGAATGTGTGCATGTTAAATATAAACTGAAAAAACTGCCTTTTTATTTGAAGTTGCAAAATAAAAGGCAAGACCTGTGAATTTATTTACGTGAACATAATAATAGATGGAAATTTTCAATATTGGGAACCTGTTCAGTGTGTGCACATCACATCCACTTTGTTTCCTCTTCCTCTGTTGTTTGCCTCCTCTCATCTTTCTCTTTAAACCTACCTGCGGACCAATCAGCTGCAGATCGGAGAGAGAAACTGGGGCAGAGAGAAGCTGGAGCTGCTGGAGAGATTCAGCCAGGAGAGAGCTCAGTGGGAGCAGAGACTGAGAGAGGCCACTGCACAGCAGGGGAAGGTATGACGGGTGGGCTTGTGTTGGGGAGAGAAATGTCAAAGCTTATCTTGTGATGATAGAATCTAAAAGGATGAAGGTGCGTGTCCGAGATAAGGAGGACACTGATGATATATCAAGTCGTTGGGTCAAATGTGTGTTTCCTGATATATTTTAGCTTGTTTATTCAGACTTGTCTAACAACTTCACAGTTTTTTTTTTTTGCAAGCTTTGCAACAGATTAAATGACTTGTCAGCACCATTTTCGGTCTGAAGACTTTTAAAAATATCTTTTGGAAATTGCTAGTGTAAAAGTCCAGTCATTGATTCTGAGCACGTCACATTTACCGCTGAGGTTTTAGATGGCTAAAATTGCCATGTTTGCGGTGGTTATTTTTATCTCAGACAAGTTTTGTTGATTCTGACTTTAACCACAGAGCTGGTAATGTCATGATGTGAGTAAGGAGAACCCTCACTGGTGTGACTGCCTTGCTGTGGTTGAGCTGAGCTCACCGGCAAAACATAGTCAGTCATATCTGCTGATTATACACCAGCGCAGTCACTGCCAAGTTTTTACAGCATGCCTGGGAAGGGATGAAGAGGGATTGCATCAGTGGTTATTAAAGGTATTTTCCTCAAACGCACAGACAGAAAAAAACCCAGACACACAGATAGGACCCCGTCATCTGTCTGCTGATCTTGTTTATTGCTTTATACGTTTTGTTTTAGATCTTTCCTTTCTAACATTCTGTTTTTTTTTCTTCTCCCTCCTTTACACTGAGTGATCCTGTCAAGCTCATTTCATTCGAAAATTGGCAAGGCACACAGAGCTTGTCATGTTTTTTTTTTTTTAATTCACTCTGCTCCCTGCCTTTGTCTGAATCTCTTCAGTGTGTGCGTGCATGTGTGTGTCTGTGTCACACTCTGTCAACCACAAACCTCATTCTTGTGTTACATTGTCAAAGCTTTCACAGATTTCTGGCATTTGATTACAGTGCCCCCATCAGGTCAGTTTCTGTAAAGCTTACTAGCCTTTTTTGAGTGTTATACCAGAGTTAAGTACTTTCACAATCACATATTATTTATAAATAAATTATGTTTTCACTGCCTTGCAGGTAAAAGTATAAATCCATCAGTACATCTGCACAACACATCACCTGCAGAAGTCCTTTTTTCTTCCTCCCACTGTCTCTATTCTGGGTCTTACCAGTGAGGAGAATTGGCTCCTGAGTGTGAGATAACTCCTCAAGTGTGAAACACACTGACTCAGCATTACCTTCTGTGCGTGCGTGCGTGTGCGTGTGTGTGTGTTTGCACGCAGTTTGCCACAGACATATACCAGACAAAGTCTCCACTTCCTCCTGTCAGAATAACCTATTGATGTCTTTTGGGGTGTGAAAAAAAAAATGTATAAAGAATGTTGCAGGAGCAATTTGTGCAGATGATGCAGGTTATTTAAATGCTAATAAGCTCTTAAAAAAAGCAGATCCAGCAAGTTCCTTTTCACTGACGGTCTCGATCTCCTTTCTTCTTAAAGTCAAAGCCACCGAGTGGTGAATCCTCTACGGACGCAGTCATTGCTAATGGAACAGGATCACCGAGGTAACAATAATAAATCAGTTTTAGTGAGTTCACTGATTTTATGCTATTACTCATCATTTAAAAAAAAATATTAGTGTCAGTGTGTTATCTTGACAGTCGAGCATAAGTTCTCCTTTCTCATTAGCTCATTTGTGAAAAGGATCAAATCCACATTAGAGCTGGAGTGCTCAGAGGTCAACGGAACAGCCAATCAGGAGGAGAAAATACAGTTTGCTGCTCCGCCTCTTTTCATTCACTCAGAGCTGGGCGACACCACCAGAAAGAATTGGACCTACCTGACCAATGAGGTTAACAGCTTATGTTTATATACAGTTACTGGTTTAAAAAGTGCAGTCATTTTACCTAATAAACTGTATTTATTCCTTATGTTTTTAGCCAAGTTAGTAGAAAATTGTGTTATTGTTCTGTACTGTCTCTGGTTCCAGACCCCCAAGATCGCTGACGCCTGTAAAACATGGGACGGCCCTAGCGGCTCCTGCAGCCTATTAGGATCACAGCTGGACTTGGAGCCTGTGCAGAGGAGCTACACTGCTCCAGACCGCACCGGCATCCGAATCTACTACAGCCCTCCTGCTGTGAGACGCACTGATCACTGGAGAAGGAACCAGGAGGCCGAAGAGCCACAGCACACTCAGAATGGGAGCTCCTTGCTGGAGGTGAATGGCTCAGATGCTGGCGTAGCTGCTGTGGAAACTCTGGACATTCAGCACCAACCTGCATCCTCCTTTTCGTCCTCGTACGACCAGTGGCTGAGCTCCCTGTCCAAGCAGCACAGGGAGCTGTTAGAGAGCAGAAGCAGCTGCATTGCCAGATCGATGCCCAGTGTCATCAGTAACACAGTTAGTGGCTCACCTAACAACGTGGTTGATGGGATGACGCCCTCTTCTGCTTTTCACACCCTGGAGATTGGAGAGATTTCAGCCAATTTAAGTGACGACATGAAGGAAATGACCAACTGTGTTCGACAGGCCATTCGCTCTTCATCTTTGGAGAGAAAATCTGGCAAGGAATCTGGGAGTCAGGTAATGCTTTTTGTTATGGTTCTCCGTCCTATTAAAAAAAAAAGTACATTTTGAACCCCAATAGGACTGAGTGATGGATTAGTTAAAAAGAAAACTGGTTGTGCAGCATGTTTATTTGAACATGATTATTCAATTCAGTAGTTTTAAATATTTTCCTGAACACCAGAAAATAGAAAATACTTAAAACAAGTTGATTTGTATTGGAAAATATAACATAAGAGTAAATAATCACCTAGTATAGCTTTAAGTCAAAGCATAATAATCTCCTGCAGCTCCCAAGTTTACTCTTTATTGCTTGTTATCCTCAGAACACATTAAACAAATATTGCCCATCACATCTCTTTCTCCACACAGGCAGTTGCTGTATCTACCAGGTCCACACAGACTGCAGCCCAATATGTCAGCATCGGGCTTCAAACTGAGAACTTTCCCGGCAGCAGGGGTACGGGGTTGCATTCCAAAGCCTGGTCTCCTCGTCCCTCATCAGCAGCCACTTCCTCTTTGGCATCAGCAAGAACTCGGCAGATATCCACATCACTTGATAAAGTTCACAGCCGCATCGAGAGGCCATGCTGCTCGCCCAAGTACGGATCACCAAAACTACAACGCAGAGTGTCTTCTGGTAATTTTTTTAATCTGTTTTATGACTATTAATGTGTACTGTAACTTTTTAAAGTGTGAGATGGCTAACTGTTTTGTTTTTAGGCTCCACCTCCAGACTGGATGGGACATCCTCCTCCAGGGACCGTAGCCTATGGAGCCTCCAGCAGAGAGCCATTGGTGGTGGTGGAGGCTCAGCCTGGGCTCGCTCCACCACCACCCGGGACAGCCCTGTCCTGAGCGGCCTCACTGATGGCCTCTCCAGCCTCTTCAGTGTGGTGGAACACACTGGGAGCACAGAGTCCCTCTGGAGGGGTGACGTAGGTAAGATGCTCAACAAACCCACACATGGAGTTTTTCAGGTTATTAGTTACAATCACTACAGGTGTTGCAACATGAAATTTGTTGTCAATTAATCACATTTTTGTAAGGAATACATCACCTCTGTGACAGTCCAAAAATATTAAGTGTCAATCAAAACAATTAGTTCAAAATAGGACAGAGGGTTATGTACTCTTGGCAACTTTTGATTAGTGTTTCTGGGGCAAATAGAGATGTCAGTTAATTAATACCAGGTGTACCAGCTGGGTACTAAGCAGCATCAAAAGATATTTTATATCTTTCTCAATAGAAAAAAAAAGCACAGATTAGACTAATTTCGTTTCGACCAAGATAGTAAGCCAGCCTTAACAGGAACAGGAACCTGCAACTTCTCTAATGTGAATGCAGTTTTTGAATATTTTCAGTGTGCTTTTCCTGCTCACTTGCTACAGCATATGTTATCAGGACAATTTACACAATAAAGTGAAGACCTTACAATGCTTTGAAGAGAAATGGCACCACTGCCTTTAAGCAAGCACTTGGCAAGAGTGGGGAGAAAAAACTTTTTTTTTAACAGGAAGAAGCCTCTGGCAGAACCAGGCTAAAGGGGGGCAGCCATATGTTTTGACAAGTTGGGTGGCATAGGCTGATACTTTAAATCATAAGTACGTAACACCCAGTGCATAAAAACATCTGTTTCTTAGAACTTGACTCCCTCAAAACCGTTGTTCAGAGAAGGCATGTGTTTGCTAACAGCAAATGTTTTAAAGAGCAGCTGCTTCCCAGAACTTTCCCAATTAACATTTCCACTGCATGGAAAGTCCCAAACTAAGCTACTCTCTTTGTAGGTCTCCTTCTTATCTAAATTAAGCACATGAACACACTGTAGCTTGTTAAACAAGTAACTAAGCAAACATCCACCAGAGGAAAGAGGCAAGATAGCCAATACTCATCTGTAATCATATTAAACGGAAATAAAAAAATGTAAAAAACAGTACGCAAGGAAGGAAAGTCTGAAGTATGTAAGGAAAACCTCAAGTGTGAAACATGAGAACCTTTTATGTCTCTGTCCTGTTTTGACTATCACTGTCCAGTTGCAGGATGAAGAAATTTTGTTCAAACAACTTTTGCATTAATTTATTACTAGAAGGGAGAAGGAACAATTCACCACTCATTACAGAAGTCTCCATTCCTCCTCATTACAACTTGAAAATTTCTTTAATATCAACCACTTAACAGTGCAAGCATGCTTCTAGGTCTCATCTGATCCTGTTTAGTACCATATCCATTGTTGACCTCATTTTGTATCAGGAGCAAGCCAGACTGCCAGCCCAGCTCGGCACCTTCCTGCCGCAGGAAAACCATCTGGGGTGGCAGTGTGTGGATCTGACCCCAGCTCTCAGCGGTATGGTGGCATGGTCCAGGAGTTCTTCAGGAATGTCTGCAGCAGCCGTGGCCCTGGAGGAACCCCCCTACCTGGGGAAAGTGCTCAAAGAGAATCTCTTGGCAACCTTGGAAGTCTGGGTGTCTTGGCAGGTTTTGGCAGCGTTGATGAGCCCAAGCCAGAGTGCATGTCGGTGGCTGCTGGAGGACTTGGCACACTGGCTGGGTTGGGTGGAGGCAATGACAGCGTGACCAGGATTGTTAATAAGAGGTTTATGAGACAGACAGCTGGGGAGGACATGATCAGCATCATGGGAGGAGGCAAAGAAATGATAAGCAACACTGTTGCTGCTGGATCTGGGACGGAGGTGAGACCCATGGAACGTACCTTGGTATTGCTTGTTTTAGACCAAACAAAATTTTAATGTTTTCTTTTTTTACTTTCCAAGACCTCATTTTTTTTTTTTTCAGAAACATGCTATCCATAGAAAGCTTAATTTGCACTGGTACTGTCTTAAAACATAAGCTTAATTAAAAATTGTGCACAGTATATAATAGGAAAAACATTCATACCTGCATGTTTGGATAAATAACACATCTATTTCCCAGGATGCACCCTGTGACTGCGCTGCCCAGTCTGCCTGCCTTGCCCGACCATCAAGAGCATCCACTCGTCACTGCAAGCACCGTCCACAGGAGTCTTTGGTGACAACAGAGGAGAAGGTGGACACCAGCAACGAGTGACAACACTTCTACTGCCACATGCAAAGACACACATACATACACAAAGCAAACAACGATTCTTCACAGACAATACTGCCATGAAAACACTCACATTTGTCACACCACTAAAAGTAGACACATCCCTAAAACCTGCCATACAGGCACACTGCCAAACATAACACACACACTGATAGCACACTGCATAGACTGCTCAACAAACCTACTGCCACATGCACATATAAGAAAAAACACACAAAGACGGGCAGTACATCATTTGTCTTGCACCGTACCATTCTAATGCCAAGGGCAAGGGGACTAAAACTCCAAATCAAATGTAAACATTACAAAACTACCAGCAGGACTGAAAAGAGACTCTCTTACATACATAACAGGACTAATCATGACCTAAAGAGACTCTACAAAGTAAAACAAAGATGTCAGAACTTCGCAGACTAAACACCCCATCGACTTTGCACAATAACAGGTACTACAACAGAACAGAAGATACAACTTAATGACGTCATCTTGCCTCCGTACTGTTGAACAAGCAGCCATTAAAATATAAAAATGGGCAAGGTGAAGAGAATATGAAATGAAAGTGGATATGTTACTTTGGGAGATATACAACCACAGAGAAGACATCCTACACAGAGATCTTTCATGCAACTCTGAAACCATCAGTCTCTGAGATGCAATCTGGTTGAGAGCTGTGATGATTTCTCCAGAGATGGTACCTGCAGAGACGGTTACTCACTGAACCTTGTCATAAACACACAAGCTGTGCTGGGAAATTATGCCGCTTAGATTGATTAACATTCCAGCGAGTGTCTCCAACACAGATCTAAAAACGTAACATCTCAATTCCACATCTGTTTAAGTCGAGGACTCGTTTACAGTGTCTAATTCCAAAAGGAAGAACTTAAAGACTATTGGCCTGCATATCTCAGCATGACCACACTTGGACTCAAATGATGTTTGGACTTATCGCTATAAACGAGACAATAAAAGTGATCTCAGAGAGGACCTCCTACTATTCTTGTTTATTAGCAAACCCAAGTAATGAAAATCCTTCAGGCTTGGTTTCCAGAAGGACTTTGGCCACAAATATGGGGACATTTCATGACATTGTAGCCATGATTTAAACCTTGTAGAAAAAAAAAAAACAAAAAAAACTAGTTATCCTCCATGGTCTGATTGGGAAATTATTTTGTTTTTTTCAGCAGGCAAAAAGTGCCTGTTTCATATTATTCAGATGTACCTACACTGATGTCAAGGTTCATCCTTAAACCTTTGAGTGATGAAGACATGGTGTACAGTCCTACAGCACACTTTCCTGAAACATTTCACTTGGTTACACTAACTGGGGACCATTCCTGACTGATTGCAAAGTCTAACTCGGAGCGTGGCATCGGCTAGAAATGCACCAATTACAAGTTACTTTTCGCATCAATCTTCAGAGCTCCTAAGCCACTGACAAAAGGCAAAACCATCACATAAAATGCATTCCATTTTCTTAGTAAAGCAAATCCAATCCATCAATACTGACTACTGACTTTTGGAATCTGATTTTAAGGATCATTAAGGAGCGTTTTGATAAGTTTTTAATAACATGACACTGAACCATCATCAATAGCAGACTAAAGAATCAATGATACAGTGTAGCCACAGCTGAGTTCAAACTGCTAACCATCTTTTCTGCATTCCTCTTATTTGAGTTTATGCCAGATGTGCGTGGATGTGTATGGTTTGTATGTGTATTTAACGATTAGTTTTCTGATGTATCAATTCATAATCTCCATTTCTAATGAAGGGAAGTTGTTTTAAAATACTGTTCCTTTGCTCTCTCATACACACCTGCATTGTGTTTTAAGGCTACACTGATGATGCAGTGTAGGAACCTATACACGTTTTGAAAATGTAGCATACAGGTAGTCTTTGTAAACAAACTATCAGCAGCACTGAACATTTTTATTTGTGTCATGAAATAATTTCAAAGACTTTTTAATTTATTTACTTTGATATTTTACCATTTTTGTGAAGTTGACTCCAAGAATAAAAAAATTTTTCCCCCCTAAATGACAGTTACAATAATATAAAATATAATAATCAGAAGGATGTATTCGCACCCAAGGGATTTAAAATATATTTAAAAGACTGACTCAAATGCAAAGATATAGTGAGACTTATTAGTGGATTGAATATTAGAAAATAATGTAATTTAATCATAAACATATTTGGCAGGGTTTTAATAACATTTTTTGCTCTTATCTCTGGTTTTGCCATGTCATTCTCTTTCCAATCAATCAACTAATATTCAAAGTGCCTGTCAGATCACTTAATAATCAGCTCACACCAAAACTGGACTCCATTAAAGAAAGCTGCAAACCCAGCAGGCCTTTTTTTAATGAATAAAGTTGTTTTTATGCACATAATTACAATCAGGCAGTACTAAAGCTACAATAAAGGACTGTAACACACAGTGGTGGGGGGACTAAATATTTAAACAGGTTTAAGAGGATAGAGTAAATACACAACTTTTATATCAAGGGTTCTCTACACTATATGGAAAGTAAATTATTTTTGTTTAATTATGTTTATTTTTATGGATGTTTTGTTGATATTTTGCCTGTTTCTATTCTTTCTATCATGGTGCTACTCGGTGTAAAGTCTGCTCTGGGCTTGCTGCCCTTTGACAAGGCAGTCCACCCATTTTTCTATCCATCCGTTCTAACACGTCTCTTTTACTTAGTGTTTGAGTAGCAGTCCAGCGTTTCTTGGCTTCTAATGACTCAGCAGTTTAAAATAGGGCATTACAGTAACAGCGCATGTATTTAAATAACACACTGAAGAAAACCCACAGTCTAAATGCTGCTGTATCCACTCCAACCCTCACAACTGGTACAAACCCAATTGCATGAAAGCAAGCACTGCTTCAAAAGCTACAGACCCAATTACCACAAGACTAGACTGATTTTTTTTTCTTTATAACCACAAAATTATACAACGCGTAGCCCTACCCATGCAGTCTGATTGGATAAGCCACAGAAAACCAATAACCCGGTGCATCCAAGTCTACTGAAAAAGTACAGCTTTTCTACATTACATGACATTTCCATAATTTAAAGCTTTGCAGTAAGGATGCACTGATAGTAGAAATCTGGGCAAATAGCAATTTTTAGTATAAACATTTGACCAACAGCCGATGCTGACTCTTCATTATAAACGAATAGCTGAACTGTTGTAGCCCTTTAAGCTCTTCATCACACTGTCTTTCAACAGATTGTCAATGTCAGCCACTGACATCTGTAAATTTCATCTTATTTGTACCGATGTTCAAACAAAATATCAGTTCTTCCCTACTTTTTGGTTATTTTACATTTACAAACCACATATAGGAAATTAACTGGATCTTAAAACACATTATAAATAAAATAAAAACAAAGGAAAGGGAGCAAGACCTAAAAAGGAAAACACTGGTGCTGTAAGTAGAAAAGTCAGAAACATGACCAAGAATGTTAGATAAAATACTGTATAGACTGCTGAATTATTTTAAAAAAACATAGATGCCTCTGGCTCCTGATGACAACAGAATGACGTTAGTACAACTGGCTACCAAAATGTTTAATGTTAAATGTTTTCTTTTTTTCAACCAAGAGGTTCAATTCAATTCAGTTCACTTTTATTTATATAGCGCCAAATCACAACAGTTGCCTCAAGGTGCTTTATATTGTAAGGTAAAGACCCTACAATAATACAGAAAAAAACAACAACAATCAGACAACCCCCTATGAGCAAGCACTTGGTGACAGTAGGAATGAAAAACTCCCTGTTAACAGGAAGAAACCTCCAGCAGAACCAGGCTCAGGGAGGGGCAGCCATCTGCCCCGACCGGTTCATTATCATTAAAACTGGCATTGACACACTTGTGACTAAATTAACAAATAACAGTACATGATAAGTAACTAGCTAACCTGCTAACTACACTGATAACGGTTCAGACACATTAGTAACGACATGGTGCAGATTAAACTACTGCATTTTTTTCCATTCAGTGTGCTCCAGACATCAAAAATCTCTGTATCCATTAAAAAAGCCAGAAGCTCTTATACTGTAGAGAATGTAACATAAGCAGACTAACGTGGAAATTAATCTCTGTGGCCTGTCTGAAATGGCCACAAACCAGTAATGATGCAGTCATTCCTCAGTCTCTCCCACTAAACACTAGAATGAATAGTCTAAAACCACAAAGGAACTATTATCCTGCACTGATATGAGACTGTGCCACTATTTTTGTTTTTTAGACGTACTCCATAACTACAAAATCAATTACGGTCTGGGATTGGTTCTTGAAACCTTTCCACTGTATTTCAGATTCCAACATGTAAAAGGTGAAAGTGCAATGGATGCCAGAAACAGGCCGAAACACTTTGGGAAGAGATTTTAGCATTTTGATCATTCACAATTTCTGTGCTGAAACAACACTGAAGCATTCATGTAAGCTTTTATTATGAAGCTCCTGATGGCATATATAAAACAAAAATTCTAGATGGAAAGTTTACCGGAATCTGTTCTACCTCTGACACATGTCATTAAACAACTCAGAACACTATTCCTATTTCTTCGACATATTGATCAGCCACTGGACATTTTTGATGCCTGTGTACCAGGGCCTTATAGTCCCATTGTCTTTTACTCTCACTGTCCACAAGAAGGTAACTTTAGTGCCTTTCCTCTACAAAGATGTCTTGGTTCAATTAAGGCTTATTTTTCTGCAAATATTTGGCTCCACCCAAGTACGCTCTGTATGATAACGCCACACATAGGCACATCTGGAATTTAGGTTAAATGTCCTAATTTATCATCTTGCATTTGGTGCAGACCGACTTGTGCATTCATCTTTGGCAGTTTCTCAATGGCATGCAGCCTTAGGAGTGATTTTTGTGTGCAGACCTACAGATGAATGATAATGTGGACCAATTTACATTGTAGTTCAATGTTTTTGAGCCGATATTTCCAATTCAAGCGTGGTAACATGACAGATAACATGAAGGTTCTGGCACATCTTTAAGCATGTGGATATAACTGCCATGTTGCTGCATTCATGGAATACCGGGGAATGGTTTTATGTATTTCACTAAAATGCACACAAAGTAATTGGTTTGTATTACTTTAAATAGTAATAATAACTCATTGTATTTTCATATTTTTGCTACTGTATTTGATTTTTTTTATTTTAGAACAAATACAAGATGCAGGATATCAGAGCTGAAAATTAATATTAGCTTCCTTATATGAGAAGGGCCGTTCACCCCAAAATAAAATTAATATATTTTACCTCTGGCCTGTAGTGCTATTTATCCATCTACCTTATTTTATTGTAACTTGCCCAGTTTTGGAGATTTCCCCTGTAAAAATGTTTGCTTTCTATTAAATATAGTAAAACTAAAGGATCTTGCCTTGCGGTGCTTAAAGAGACAAATAAATTACAATTGGAAAAACTCTGAAATGCAAGCTGAAATGCATAAATGTCTCTTTCCAGAAATCATGATCCAGATACTCAAATAAATAAATAGCTTGTAAGCATTTTCCTGTAGGAACTTTTTGGAACCATTTCCTCTGGTTCCACTTGCCAGAGGAAAAGATGACATGAATTTCATTTTGAGGTAAACTGTCCCTTTAAAAAACCGAAATGGCTCCAGTTTCTCTGACTCTGATGTCCTAGGTCAGTTGTCTCTGCCTCTCCAGCCTTTTCACCTGCCGATCAGGTGTTCCTTATGCTCCTCCCCCTCAGGTTATAAGTACAAGGCATTTTAGCCACTACAGAACAGTTTTGCAGGTCACACATCACCAGCCATTGACAGATGACTTCTTACAGGTTGCATGGTGCAAACCACAAGTCTTATTGTTCCCAGTGTGTCTGTAAGCCTGTCAAAGCAACAGGATTTTTTTTCCTCCAGCTTTTTAAATCTGTTTCCATACCATTCTTATGATCATTACATGCTGGGAATCTGTACATGAATACTTAGCTGTTCATAATGTTGACTAAACTATTACCTATAGACGGCCTGTATATTCGCTTTATATAGCTTATACTCTTGTCTTTTTTTTAATAACGCTTGATTCTGAAATAAAAGGGGAATGCTATGAAAGCAAAATAAAATGAGTACATAGTAAGAAAAGATGTCCCTTGTATTGCAACTTGAAAAGAAAGGTCTGTACTCTGTCCTTGTATTTATTTATTTTTTATTTTTTTGAGAAAAGCTGAATATCAACAGCTGATCTGACCCAGGTCACTGTGGACGTATGTAGCTGTCTCCCTTTATAGACCACACTTGAGCATTTCTTCTGTACATAGAAGCATTTTCAAGCTGATGGAGAAGAAAATAAGGCAGCAAACATTGAGATGAAGATGAGAAAATTTGATCCAAGTGGATTTTTAAAGGGGCTGGCGATTTCTATTTTTATTTTCTTTTTCTTTATCCAAATGATGTAGCTTGTAAAACAAGACATTAAAACTGCCTCCTGTTTGTCACGGACTTCACAAATAAATGTTTGTTGAATTTTAACGCAGTTGTTCTCTTGTCATGTGTACATATTAAATTTAGATAAAATAGTGACTTGATTTTTCTTTCTCACTTTTTGTCTTCTGCAGCATTTCATTGACACAGAATAAGTAGCTGGTAGTCAAGCAAGAGAGAACAAGTTTTCATATCCATTTTTTTGTTTTTCATTAACATTTCTTGATGCATGCTCAATAATCCAGGTAAGGAAATCCCAGAAAGCTGAATCTGTTCATCTGGACGTAGCTTTCCCACTGAAAAAGCTACGTCCAGATGAACATATTCAGCTTTCTGGGATTTCATTAACACTGTTAAATTTAAATTAACAATCTGATCTTCCACCTCAGTTTGGTTAAGCTTAGGCAAATGAAATGACAAAGTTAATGTCAGATCATGGGTATATAAACCAATGCAGGTACCAGTGTCAAATCAAGATGTCCACCTTGAAAATGATGCATGTCATTATACTCAATAACTCTGAAAGGCCTCTTTGTGCTGCAGTTTTTGTAAATCCTACCAGAAAACTAATGTTCATAGGTAAGGTTTATTTTTAACTTTAGTGGTTCATTTTTATGTTTTAATGAATATGCAGTATGGATTTGCATAACTCACTGGACTTGATGTAAACAAACATTTTACCTGTTTATTGCAATTCTCTTTTTAAAAATGAAATAACCAGAAAGGATAATGTGCAACTTGGACCAACTATCTGTCCATCTTAAAGCTTTTCCTTGTTATTTTTTTCAAACCCTAACCCTAAATAAGCTCAACATTATTAGTATTATTCAATCAACCCTTGGAGCATGTGGAGGGGCATTAAATGCATCACAGATTACAACAAGAATAACGCACAATGACTCCTGGACCCATCACTACCTGATGCCTTGAACTGAACTTGTTCTATGCCCACTTTGAGGCCTCCAACACCACCACTATCTCCAGGTTCACACCCTTGCAGATGACTTACCTCTCAGTGTGACAGCCTCAGAGGTAAGGATGACACTGCAGAAAGTAAACCCCCAGAAAGCTGCAGACCCTGATAGGATTGATGAAGAAGTCATGAAGCATTGCGCATACCAGGTCTCAGTGGTCGTGAGTGACATATTCAAACCTCACAGTCTCAGGCTACTGTTCCAATGTGCCTCAAGAGGTCCACCATCGTCCCTGTGCCAAGAGCCTCACCAGTGTCCTGTCTCAATGACTATTGTCCAGTCGTACTCACTCCAACAACGATGAAGTGCTTCGAGAGGCTGGTAATGACACACATAAACAAGTTCATCGACATAACAGCTGACCCTCACCAGTATCCCTACAGATGGAACTGCTCCACAGCTAACGCCATCTCTGCTGTGATCCATCAATCCCTCACACATCTGGAGAACAAGGACTCTTATGTGAGGTTGCTCTTTTTGGATTTTAGTTCTGCCTTCATCCCGCAGACTCTGGTGAACAAACTGTCAGGACTTGGAATAGCCCCATCACTCTGCAACTGGATTTTGGACTTCTTGACTAACAGACCTCAGTCTGTTAGGATCAACAACATCACATCCTCATCCATCATCCTCAACACTGGCTCTCCCCAGGGCTGCGTCCTCAGCCCACTGCTCACACATGACTATACAGAAGTTTGCAGATGACACAGCTGTGGTAGAGCTCATCACCAACGGGGACGAGTCAGCCTAAAGGCAGGAGGTGGACAGACTGGGCTAGGACTGTGGTGTAAGGAGAATAACCTAATTCTGAACATCAATAAAACCAAGGAGATAATTGTGGACTTCCGGAAGACTGGCAGTC
>VUQS01003219.1:15725-25726 GCA_015108495.1 Heterochromis multidens
AAATATTTTTTTAAAAACAAAAAAAAAAAAAAAAAAGGAGGAAAAAAAAAAAAAAAAAAAAAAAAAAATTATTTTGTCATTTGTGGCATGCACTCCATGCAGGCCTGATATTGTGGTAACAAGGAGAAGCCAGAGCAGTTACTGAACAGTCTGAGGAAGCGGCCCATGAGGAAAAGGCCATGTGCTATGGTTCACTTGGAATCCTTTCCTTAATGCAGGTGTTGGTTAGCAGGGTCCATAGGAAGCCCTGACAGGATTAACATTAATCCACTATCCTGTTGTCTTTGTTGTGGTCCGGTCCAAAGGAAACCTGTGCTGCGGTAAATCCTGGGATTTCAAAGTGCTGACCAGGTAACAGAGCTTCTCTTGTGTTCCCCTCTGTCCTGCAGCTAAATATTTCTCCCTCTTGAAACTGTATCTTGAAGGGAAGGTGGAGAGAAAACCTTTACAGAAAAACTGGACTGGCATGTTCTGGGGTTTCTGAATTACTGTCTACGTCTGTATCTGTATCTCTCCCTGTCTGTGTGTGTGTGTGTGTGTGTGTGTATACACACACATCTGCCTGATTGTAAGCAGAGGTCATACTGTGTGTGTTAACCATTTATCTCATCTCTGTACGTCACTGTGACAAACACGAGTGTAGCTGTTTTGCCAACATGGCCCCAACCTGAGTTTCTCTTTCAGTTCTTCTTAGGCCACATTCCTTAGTTGTTCAGCAACAGAAAGGTACACTGTGTGCTTTTGCAAAACAATTTCCTCACCACATTTGTGATTATTATCACTTCTATAAGCTACTTTTTTAATCTTTCTTTGTCAGTTTAATATCCCAAAATCCCTTTCTACTTTTCCAGCATCCCATAAAATGACATTACATTTAAAATGTGTCACAAATACAGTGCGCACAGTATCTCTACAGTACTTTGGTTTTTGTTATTATGGGGCAGCAGAATTTAATTCAAAGCAGGCATCATTATATAATTTGACTGGACAATCTCATCATAATCCCTAATTAGATTGCCTGTTTTTTCGCCTTCACTTTCTAATTTAATTCAATAAGGGCTTATGCCATTCAGCAGTATTTTCTTTCATATTAGATCATTTGACACAATATACCACATTTCCAGTGGGGGGCAGTCACATCACTAAGGAATTTCATACCAATTATAACATTATATCAGTTACATTAAAATTACATTAAGTATTTCATAATGAAAAAAAAAAGTCTGGGTTAACTTTCAAAACTAAGAAGCCTCACTCAGATTGGTCGCTGTGGTCCCCTCCTGTAAGCCTGGGGTAAGTAAGAGGCTAAACTGGGAATGTTTTTTTTTTGTTTTGTTTTGTTTTTTTTACAGCAACATCAATTACCTGCAAGACTCATGCAGTTTCGGGGCTTGTGATAATGTCTTCCCATTAGCCGGAAACACACACACACACACACACACACACACACACACACACACACACACACACACACACACACACACACACACACACACACACACACACACACACACACACACACACACACACACACACACACAACAGAAATGTCTCAACAGCAGACAAAACAGACAGCCAGAACTAGTGTATTTATATAAGACGCAGACACTATGTGCGACAAACACTGGTGTTGTCTAGCAGATTGCATGATGCATTCAAGCCACATGAGTAAAGCTTACTAACCCCTCGTCAGTATTAGAACATGAGTCAGTGTGAGGAAGATGGCTGTGTACATATGTACACTCCTTTACGGAGTTTGCTTCCTCCAGCAAACAGGGTGATAGGAAGAGAGACTGAAGGCGGCCTCCTGACTTATTATAATTAGCGCTCGGCAGGTAGGAGGCTGTAGCCAAACTCTTCTCAAATATGTTTTTTTGCTGACCTCATTCGCACATACATAACATCAGCACAGCTCAAGCCTCCAGCATCCGGTATTCTCCAGTATTACATACGAGGGGGAAAAAAACCCAAAAAAACCTCTGATTTTATTTGCTTTCTAAAAACACAAACATATATTTATTCAGAAGTTTTCAAAGTGAGCTCTGCGTGACAAATCGGTGGCAAAGCTTGCCACAGTGACTAACAAGCTTTAATGAGAACAGAAATGTTCATGACTTTTCATAGGTGTTGATGTCACGCTTTAAATATAGCCTCGTGTGAACATGTGAATGTAATGTATTGCTCAGGAGGCGCAGCATGGAGAAACAAGAGAAAATTATTCACAGCTATCAGAAATACCCCTTGATTGAAGAGATGTTTGCCCTCATTGGAGAGAGTCAGGTACTGTGATTATCATCATCACAGACGAAACACATGAGCTCTGAATTGCTAATTGACCCCATATAAGACTTTGCCTGAGGCTCTAATAACAAATGACTGCTGATGCCATCTTCTGGATTTCAGGTATTTGCAAGAAAAAGTGCTTGCTTTTTCTCTATAAAAGTGCTACTTTTATAGGGAGGCTGGAACATAGTTTGGTTTAATTAAAAAATAAATAAATAAATAAATAGTACCTTCACCGGACACTTTATTAGGTACTCCTCACAAGTACCAGGTAGGACCCCCTGTTGCCTACAGAGCTGCTTTAATTCTTAATGGCACAGATTAAACAAAGAGCTGGAAACATAGGTTGTAGAAACACAGTTGCAGATTTGTCGGCTGCACATCCATGATGCGAATCGCCTGTTCCATCACATCTCAGAGGTGCTCTACTAGATTGAGATCTGGTGACTGGAGGCCATTTGAGTACAGTGAACTCATTGTCATGTTCAAGAAACCAGTTTAAGATGATTTGAGCTTTGTGACATGGTGTGTTATCCTGCTGGAAGCAGCCATCAGAAGCTGGGTACACTGTGGTCATAAAAGGATGGACATGGTCAGTAACAATACTCTGGTAGGCTGTGGTGTCCCCCACCCCATTACACCACCACTAGCACGAAACATTAATACAAGGCAGGACACATCCATGCTTTCATGTTGTTTTTGCCAAATTCTGACCCTACCATACCAATGTTGCAGCAGAAAATTCACGTTTTTCCAATCTTCTATTGTCCAATTTTAGTGAGCCCGTGCAAATTGTAGCCTCAGTTTCCTGTCCTTAGCTGACAGGAGTGGCACTTGGTGTGGTCTTCTGCTGTAGTAGACCATTTCCTTCAATGTTCGACTTCAATGTCCTTCAGTGTTTTACTGCTGCCTTCCTATCAGCTCTAAGCAGTCTGGCCATTCTACTCTGACCTCTGGCATCAACAAGGCATTTTTGTCCGAAGAGCTGCTGCTCACTTTTTCAGACCATTTCTATAAACCCTAGAGATGATTGTGCGGGAAAATCCCAATAGATCATCAGGTTCTGAAATACTCAGACCAGCCTGTCTCGCACCAACAGCCATGCCACGTTCAAAATCACTTAAATCACCTTTGGTCCCCATTCTGATACTCTGTTTGATCTTCAGCAGGTCATTTTGACCATGTCTACGTGCCTAAATCCATTGAGTTGTTGTCATTTGATTGGCTGATTAGATATTTACCTATTGTGGACTTAAATTTAGCAAGTTTTCACCACTACAAGACCTCACTGATAACTATCAAAATCAGCTGAACTGAAGCTTAAAACGGCAAGACTGGTTTTAAACATGAGAAACTTAAGGTTCATAAAGCCAATTTTGATCTTTAATAAATTGGAATTATTTTAATGCATATCTAGCTCTTTAAGTATACTGTATATACAGAGCAGACAAAGCATGTGCAGTTAAACTCAACTGTGCTACACCTGTAGCATGAATATCTAATACAGCAGTCTGAGAAATATTACAGATGCAGAAATGCAATACATAATGACTGAAGTCAACTCTACTTAAATTCCTAAGCTGATAAACCAAGTAAACCAACCCATTAGTTGTCTGTGTTTGTCTGCAAGGAGAAAGGAGTTTAAAATGTAAGGCTTTACTTCAGTGTCTGTGTCAGTATCTGTCAGTAAAAACAAGCAATTTTGCAGAGTTTACCTTGAGCTTTAGGTGGGGATGGGAAATTGTCCAGTCCTTCAGAATTATGTCCTTCCAAGCTTATCAACTCCTTTAATTATCACTGGCATGATTTCCAGAGAGCTGCTTATTGCAAAATAATGATGCCAAACTCAGAGAAGTTAGTTTTCACACAGCTGCACGTCTTTCTTTCTACTCTGTTTCCACACTGTGTTTAGACCCAGAGATAATAACAGTTGTGTTAACACTGAAAACCTGTGCAGGCCCAATTTTGCTCTACACAGAAAACTGACCAGGAGTCAATAGGAGAACTGGGAAAAAATGGGAACTATATCAATAAGATCTTATCAATAACCATTACCGGCTATAGAAAATTCACTACTATATGACATTTACAGAGCAATCAAAAAATCTGGAAAGCAATCAGCTGGTAATGCAGCCTTATAATCACATGAATCACCTTCCGGAGGGGGGCAAAGTTTATTCAAGCCTAATGTTATTGTAAATGTTATTTTTAAGATTTCTTTGGTGCATGCTTTCACATTTAGTTAATAAACAAGATTGTTATGCTTCATAACACCCAAGTATTTCCTGACTGATTATGCCACTCTTGCACAAGGATGAGTAAGTAAAATTAAAAATTAAATGAAAACTCCGACCCTTTATCTTTAAGGAAGTGAAGTAGGAATAAATTATCGCCTTAAGTGTCGGTAGGATGGGGGAATTACTCTGGAGCCGTTTTTTCTGGGTGTGACTATTCAGGTCTTTGTGTGGTACATTCAACACTTGCTGTGGCTTCCCCCAAAAAACCACAAATAAGATCTGCAAATCCTCAACAAACATCTACATAACATGTAATAAAGCGACACACACAGGAATACTACATATAGCTGAGAACTGAAACAAGGTGTTCCTCCCCCAAAATATTATTGTGCAACAGTATTTATTCCCAAATGAGAATCAGTCATAGACATAATGTAAACAAACAGTTTGGGAGAGATATGAGCCGATCGAGTGCATCTGTGCATGTAAAAACACATGTACCACTGGGCACAAAAAACACACACACGGCGAAAATATGCAAACAAGCACTTCACCCAGGTGATTACACAGTGCCGCTAATTACACAATGACCTGCCAATTTTCAAAAAGACATAAATTTACCAGACCACATTCACCCCCTCTCTTTCCACATCGACACTGAATTAATATCTGCAAATGAGTTAAGTCAGAAGAATCATACACAGAAGGGGCTACAGACAGCGAGGAAAGTTTATGATAATTATGCTTGCAGTAGTGGTATTGAGCGTGGGTGGAGAGCTTTTTAAAATTCAGCTGCACTAGCGACGAGCATACGTCACCATTGCTCCACTGCAGAGAAAATGATAGGTTCGAGGACGTCTGTGGGAGGCTGTGAAAAAATTCCAGACGCTTCTGTCTCTAAAATTCAGGTTTTGAGAGAGAGCTTGTGCATTTGTATAGCGCGTGTGAGAGAAAGACGGAGACAGAGAATGCAAGAGATTGAATGGGAGAGAGACAGTGACAGAGTGTGTATGAGTTGCGTAACCTAAGCTGTATAAGCCCTAATTAAAATGTTTGACATCCAAGCTGCTCACTGCTAATTTTCTTGTTCCCTTTGACAGAAAATAAAACAGTACCAGGGATCAGTGTTTGTCTGCTGTGTGTTTATGTTTGTATCTGCAAGTCTATGGTATATGCACGGGTGCATGAATAGGCGGGAGACTTGACTTTTTGACTTTCGCGTCATGTAATCATCACAGCCACCCTGCCAGCTAATATATTACTACCCGTGTGATGCCACATGGAGTAATTCACTGTGCAGAAAAGATGAGGTTTGCACACTTGGCTGCAGAGGATGGAACAAGTGCACACAGAAAAGGTCAGTCTGAACTTCACTAACTGGGCATGGGCAGGGAAACACGGAGGCAACATACTGGTTTGCAGAAGATGACAAAATGACCACTAAGAGAACGTAGGAGGAAGCTGTAGAGAGATGCACAGTTTTTTTTTTTGTTTTTTTTGTTTGTTTTTTTTTACAGGCAGCTCTGTGTGGGCTGGTGGCTCCCAGTCCTCCTCCTCTACACATTAGTTTGCAAACCCCCGCTTACTTCTGGTATCATCTTTTCAAACTTGCCTTCAAACTCGCTTTTATCTAATAGCTTTGATGTGCTATTGCACATATTGTGTAATCTTTATTGTAATGTGCAAGCAGTAGCAATATAAGCATTATTGAGTGTTATTACATAAAGACGACCCTAAACGATCTGTTTCTCAAAGCTGAGAAGCGATATGCTTGGTTTTAGTGAATTAATCCACTGAAAATAGTGAGCAATGACGCCTATAATGTGCTATAATTCGCTGACATCTATGTGAACTAAACTGTTGCTGAATGAAGGAGGTAAGAGGTAGGGCATGGTTTGTGAGAAGCAATTTAAAAAGAAAGAAATCCCTTTAATCAAGCTGTGTGGTCATTTTTTTTTTTTTACTTGGAGCAGGACTATATTTGTAGCTTTCAAGCAATAATTCTCATTGGATCATCCTTTCCCCTCAGTTTTTTTTTTCTACTAGCAGCAAAATGTAATTTGTCATGCACCATCTGGCTTTCAGCTTCATTCTTGTATCTCACTGGCATCCTGTTGCAGCAACCCTGCAGTTGCAAAAATAAATGGAGCAGCCAATCACAGCTGTCATCTTGCTAGAGCACAGTGAAGCAACTCAAACTATTAGGAGACCTTTACTTTAGTTCTGATTGCAATATAACCATTTTGTTTTGTATCTTTCCATCTACACAGGCTAGTAATTGCAGTCAATTATTTTAGTTACTGTGCAAAATACATAAGTGTGCCATATTTCTTTTTGCTGCGCTTTGTGATGATAAATTTACAGTATATTGTCTGATTCTGTTGAGTCTTTTCACTCCTTTTCAAGGTTTTTCTTCCTGTGCTGTTCCAAAAAGAGGGCCAAGAATAGCGACACATTCGGGCACAAGCTCCCATGTAATTTCCCACGCCTTTTTTCTCCGTTCCTGTGCCGCCCATGCATGCTGAGACAATAAGCTGGGAGCTTCGTTATGAAGCTGACAACAATGCTTAAAAACAAAAAAACAAAAAAAACCCAAGACGTCAGGAGGAATACAGTCATTCCTACAAGTGACCCTCCGCAGCACCGATAACTTACATGCCTATGGATCAGCTAACAGGGTTTTTTATTTGTTTCAAATACAGTTCATGAACCCCAGGTTTGCAAACTAAAAGCTGCATGTGAATAGACTCAGTGCTGCTGGCTTATTGCAAACAGTTACGCAATTTGTTTTCAACAGATAATGGCTCCAGAAAACTGACGCACCGTCGATTTCTGTATTCAGTGTGGGATTAATTGTTGTTATGTTCACTTAACTAGCGTATCTGTGACTGATGAGAATTTCATATCTTCAGCCTGTGGAAAATCCACGGGAGACATACTTCTACATGTGAAAATTAATTCCCACTTCAGCAGCTCTGGTTTAATAGCACTCAGTCAAGCGAGCGCCATTGTAACATGCTTACTTATCCATCAGAGGCAGATTGTGGGTTTTCCAGAAGACATTCACTTATAATATCTAGATATTAAAAAAACAAAAACAAACACCAAACTGCCAGATAAAGGCTCCCACTCTGCAACTTGCACGGACCCCACGCCTCTCCAGGGCGTCAAAAGTGGGGCTTTAGTGTGAAATTGAATAACCTGAAACTCATTTACAGTAAACGCTGTGAACCTCTATCAGAAATGACAGACCATCAGTATTCCGGAGGAGAACATGTCCTCACCCAGACAGCCAGACACAGAGGCTTAGTTCCAGCTCAGTTGCTATCTACAGTGGCTGAATGACAGAGATGTCGAGGCCGAGGAGGCCTGTGAAAACATCTGTATCCTAATTGGTGAAGTTTCATGACAGCTCTATTAGTGTAAGTCAATATGGAGCTGTGCATCTCCTTGTGACATTTTTAGGTGCCCTTAACATAATGGCATATCATCCTGTCCCCGACAGGTACACTGGAGGAGGAAACACTTCACCGTGCTATTTGTTTCTGTCCAGCATGGTGTGGGCATGAGCAGCAGGCCGAGATGAATCACAAAACCTGACCTGATTAGACTTGACATGGAGACACTGAGTAATGGTGCCTAACCAGTGTTTCCTGCTATTTGGCTCTCCAAAAAACCGAGGCCTGCTGGAGGGCTTTTGTTATAATGTAAACCAAATCTGAAAATGGCAGGAGAGTAATGGACTAGCTAGGACAGGCACAACAGCTTAGCTTAATCACAGGCACAACGGTAATATGCTGCACACACGAGCGCAACACTTTTTCCGTTTGTCAACTTCAGCCGATTCTCACGGCCGCAGTGTGCTCGATACGCAGCTTCTGTGCCTCCATCTGATATTTTACTGCAGTGCCTTTGTCAGGTTTTGACACTGACAAGGTGGAACTAAAACATGTAAAAGCATTACAATCCTCACTCGAACAATACACCTTTTAAAAATCACACAAAAATCAGCAAAACAGAAAGCACACAGAAGCTGAACTGATCTACTTTTTTTTGTTACTTTGATTTTTTTTTTATTTTTTTGATTCCTTTTAAAGGGGGCAAAAAGCTTGTGAGATATCATGTGAACAGACCTGAGGGGAAAATATAAAATGTACTTTGAATTTATATAAACTGATATCCATTTAAACTCACACTTTTTCCAGAGAATCACCACAAAAGATCAGCTTCTTCAGGCTTACATCCAAACCAGAGATTGGTTTCTTTAAAATGCTGACAAGTGGTCTTTATTAGACATGGGGGAGTTGTTGCTTCTGGATGTGTCACAATCTAGTCAGTTTAATGGAGAAACATACTGTAGCTGGTGTACCAAAGAGATTAATTTAATAACTTCTGCAGCTCTGTGGAGAGTGTCCAAGCAGACAGCTGCCACAGAAGTACAGTTGAGACCTTGAAGCAAACATCCATGGGAATGATGCAGTCATCATCTCTCCACTTTCACTGATGAGACCTCAACCTTGTGTGCATCGCCGAGCCAGACTACTACTGATGCTAGGCTTAGCCTGCCCCTAATATCAGTAACTGAGCTATTTGCTGAACATTTCAGCGCCCTTTCACCTGTAACAAATTATTGAAAGCAAAGAAAATTGCATCTAAATTGCAATAAATAAGCATTTAATGAGCGAGAGTGAACAATGTTGCACTTGAGATGCTGATCTACCCTGTTTTAAACATTTAATTTTTCAGAGGCCTCTTGAATCCATTTAACAGAAAGTACCTTGTATGCAGAGCATGTACAGTGTGCATTATTATTCAACACTATGGCCTCATTGAGATTTGAAGTGTCATAACCTCCTACACCTCCAATCCATGCTAACTTTTCAGCAATTGATTTTTTTTCCTTGCCACTAAGGTTTAATGTGCTTCAATATGATAAACACACTGCCACACATACACACTCCACATGCACTCTGCATCTTCCTTTGTGTACTCCAAAGTGAAATAAGCAGCCTAATGAGCTGAGAATTTAGGTTTAGGCTACGGGAACACAATCCTCAGCAGCAGAAATGACAAGAATGTGATCTCCTTCTGGTTCTCCTCCTCCTCCTCCTCCTCTCTCTCTCTTTCTGCATCTCTTCATCCTTAACTCAGTCCTATCCGCCCACAATCCTCCAACCCCCCTGTGCTTGCTGAACACTGACATCAGCAGAGTCCCTAGCAGAAGGGAGACCTGTTCTTTAACTGGACCATTACGAATACCTGCCACTTCAAACCCTCCAAGATGCATCAGCTTCATCTGCACCCACACCTTCTGGGAAGATGCAGCTCTTTAATCTGATTCTGTTATGCAATCCTGCATGATAAATAACTGCAGACACTCCGAGATTAATGAAATTCAGGGGAAGCCCCCCTAACACCACCACCCCACCTCACACACACACACACACACACACACACACACACACACACACACACACACAC
>VUQS01003221.1:8229-20634 GCA_015108495.1 Heterochromis multidens
AAAAAAAAAAAAAAAAAAAAAACTTGACATGCAGTATATTTAATTTCATTTTCATCTTAACACTAAATCCAGGCTGTTTTTTTTCTGGGTTTTCAGGTTTTTTCTACACTTTGAAGTGTAATAAATGCTTAAAAATAAAAGTGTGGATTCATGTGTGTCTTTCTGTACAGATTGTGACAAACTTACCTTTCCCATGCCAGCATATGCGTGGCCCATCTTGACCACCACAGGGAAGGATGGGGTTGTAACCTGCAAAAAAGAAAGACATAACACTGGGGGTGTCACAATAACCGTAATATTTAAAACTATCAATACAGTAGGGGTGGGGGAAAAAATCCATACAGCGTAGTATCGCAATATTTTGCGTGGTGATATTATATTGATACAGGGACACCAGATATTGATATTTTATTAAATAAATGTAAATACTCTGGGAATACTATGAACAAAAGGGCTTATCTCATGCACCACCATCCTGAGATAACGTTAGCTGAGCAAACTTACATTAAATCGACTAAACCGAAAAACTACACTAACAGAAACAGATTCCATGTAATTGCAAACTTGACCCCATTCAGTTGCATACTCATATGAGACTGATAGCAGACTGACTTCGTCTTGGGTTAGTGAGCTAACCGAAGTGAGATAATGTTATCTTATTCCATAAAACAGATATTGTCAAAGTTTAACTTTGAGGACATTTGCAGTTGAAAAAGGTGATAAATCACCGTATATTGCAATACTCGGCATATTACAAAATGTTAAAAATTGCAATAATATTATATCATCAGTGAAGTATTGGGATAATATCCCATCTCTACAATATAGTGTTAACAATGCATATATGATAATATAATAAAAGTGCAACTGTTCTTTCTGTATGCACAACTATGGTCACAGACAAGCTCTCACTCTCCAAATGCACTTTTGTATTTTGAGTTTAAGTTGCAAAAAAGGACAAAAACAAAAACAAAGTCAGAGGTGAACTGAACCGATAGCATTATTGCTATATTTATTTTATAGATATTGCAATAATATAGTTATTGTACATTTTTTGACCACAATAATTTTGATGTGAAAATCTGATATCTTGACAGCCCTACATCACGTTAAAGGCATTTTCACATCTCTAGAACTTTGGCATATTTAGTTTTGCATATTTATTTAAAGTCCTAATATAAATGTGCTGACAGAAGAAGAATAGAGATGTACCAGTAATCTCAGGGACTGTCCAAAAGGCTTGAAAAAGATGTCACACTAAGAAGTAAACACTCAAAACTGTACTTTGTGCTCTATATATACAGTAAGACAGACATGTGGTAAACACCACATTGAGACACAACTAAAAGCAGACAACTATTTCCTTTGCAGTTTACTTGGATGTATACAGGAAGTGTCCAGATCTGCCTTGTAAAATAACGCACTGGCTCCTGTGCCATTCCCACTGAACCTAAAGCTGCCCAGTTTAGGAGGGATGAGGAGGAGACGGAAGAATGTGTGGGTTTATTACACAAAACAGCAACGTTCTGGGAAGCTGGAGGGAAGACCACAGCTCATTGGGATGGGTTTGGACAAACCCGATAGACCGCAAACACGCTGTTTCTCATAGTTTGTACAACTGAAATGGATGAAATATCAACACATTACTTCAAACGTGGTTTAAACGCCCTTTGATAAATTTACTGATATGATTGTAAATGGGATGCAATCTGAAGAGGGACTTTTCCAGTTTCATAAGGACTCTTCCCACTCTTGCGTGAAATAGCTCCCAGACAGCACTGCCTGCTTACACAAGAAGTCTTTAGGTCAGGTTTACAGCAGCAGTAATGGGGAATAACATTATTTGAATTTTTCAAATGCAAAAAAAAATACAATTCTATTCAAAATCATCCAAAATTTGCATGGAGCCATGGAGTGTTTAAGAAATTCAGAAATCCTTCATGAATGTCACATTTTCACAAATGCATCTAGATAAAACACTGTGTCTGTACACAGTGCTTATCTCTGTGGATACCTCCAGGTGAAGCTTAAATAAACACTGTAAAGGAAGATGTTCAGGCCACAGGCACCAGGCCAGATCATACACTGAAATGTAAGATCAGGCCTGCAAGGAAGAAGGGAACACCCAAACAGCTGCTATCATTTGATCCAGACCCTCCCTGGCAGTGAACAGGACTGCACATCCTAATGCTGCTGTCAACTTGTTTTGAGGCTTGTATGGACATGGAGCTGCTTGAGGCTGTGAGCACCACTTCTGCTGACAGGTTCTGACAGTACAGGCCTGTCTGACACACTGCCAAGATAAAGTGTACTCTAATTGACTCCATTATCACTTTACAAGTGCCAGAATACAGAAGGGAGGCAAGGTTGCAACATGAGGTTCTATTTGTAATGTCCAAGTACTTAACTCTAGGTATGAAGCATTATATAAAGGAGGAGGAATATGCAAACTGGAAAAATGTAGATGTAAGAAGCCAAATGTAACCCAGCAATACAAAATTTATAAGCCTATATCTGTAACTCAGAATCATGGACTGAAATGTAACAATGGTGACAAGGTTTAAGTCATTATCCTCCAGAGTGAAATCATGAAATCAAATCTTGCTTTTGATTGTTTTTAATAAAGTTCTGAAGTCAATTAGTATTGCACAGAATTCAAACTGCCTTCAGACTATAGATTGTATATAAAAGGTGGATGTAGCCTACAGGACTGAAAAGTGTTGTCCCTAAACCTGCATTATTTCTAATCACCAGCAGGGGGCTGCTCTTCTGGTTGCAAAAAGAAGTCCAATCATATAAAAATCTCTAAGATAAGTATAATCTCTCACTTGGTTTACGACAATAGTAAACAACTTTCCTTATTAGTTTAAAGTCTATTTTGGTCATTTCAAGTCTTATTTAATACAACATGATGTTCATTTTGTAAATAATGGTCACATTCAGAGCAAAAACAGAAAATAAAATGATAAAACAGGTAGTGCTTTAGGTTATGGTTACGCTAAGATTCATATGTTTATTTGGCAGTGCATCTTTGCTCTAAGGAAATTATGTTTTAGATTTGTTTTTTATCCCTAGCTAAAGCTGTCTTCCTGACTAAAATCAGAGTAGTTAAATGCACCTTGCTATATCCAAGCTAGCTAGCATGAGTGTTTGTCATTGTCACCCCTCTCATCTAAACACGCTCACTTCTGGTTTCAAAAGACCACAATGTCAAATTGCATACTTCAAAACAGTAGTCCACAAATCAGTGGTTGATGGTCATGACCATCTTTTATACACAGTCTATGCTTTACACACATAGAGTATTGAAATCCTGCTGATTTAATACAAAACCCATTTGGGAACCTGCATTAGCAATGCATAATATCAAGATCAGATAATATCACTGCTTTATTATCTAATCTTGAAGAAGATTATTGTGTAAAACCTTACAGCCATGTCACTACTTTAGTTTACTTTAGTGCATATGTACTGCCTGAATTACTCAACAGCAAATCCGGGACCATAACATTACTGAAAACCCTATGCCTAGTGTTCCACTCATGCTTACATCAACCTTATATCTGTCCAAGGATCTTTCTGCTTGTCTTACAGATCTACTGTTGCACAATCCAACACCTCCACATCCTTCAACAAGATTCAACAAGTGGATCTATTACATAATTTGTCTTCACTCTCTTAATTAGCAGAAATGGAGTTCATCTAAATGAGACCTGTATTTTCTCTTTGTTTTAAAGATTGTGGGAAGTATGAGGCCTGTCAGGACTTCCAAACTTGTACAGCTGTTACATGCATGCGTCACATGACAAATGATAAGATGCCTGAGGTTCAACAAGTGTCTGAGAAGAGCCCAGCAGTAGCACAGTGTGGGTGTCTGTTTATCTGATGTTCAGGGTGGAAAGGGCTGCAGCCACCCACTCTGTCTGGACACACTGCTTCCAGTCATTCCCATTAGCACGGTGACGACGGCAGACTTGTCAAGATGAGACGACCACATCCTCTGTCTCCCATGAAACTGACGAGGCTTCACTATCGTCTTCTTGTTTATTCACTGACCACAAAAACAGCTCAACTGAAATTACAATAGCAGATAGACACAGATTAAGAGGAATCATCAAAACTACCAAATTTAGACATGCCTTACAGTAGGAACTATGTCCAGAGCCAAGTATGGCTAAGTATGTCACTCCGTGTCATCTGTAGGGTTAACATGCAATAAAGACAGGCATACTCTAGTGCAGGTCAGTCACAAGCTTTTACATTTCAAATATTCCTTTACATTCTTTGGCAAGGCCAACACATATTACCTCCATTTAAATGTAAAAATAAAAAATGTAAATAAATAAATAAATAAAGATGTGGAATACTGATTTGTATTCCTGTGTTGAATCTATACAGAGCCCATGCCAGTGGCTGACCCTTGTTATAGCATTTATACCTGCATTTACACCACCAAAAAAAACTAGCTGTCAGTAAATGTAGAACAGCACTTACTCTTACTGAAATGACTGCAACAAAGAAAGAAGAAGTCTGAAATGACTGAGTCTACATATACTCACTGGCCACTTTATTAGGTATAGCTTGCCCTCCCCGGTTTCAGGACTCCAGCAACATTTCATTTAGCAAACCATTCAACCAGGATAAAAGCTCTGTAAGCAAGCAAGCTCAATGGCTGTCAGTTAGAAAACTCAGTAGCTTGGTCAGTAACAAGACAAGAAGTTCACAGTTTATTCAAAAGTCATATTTGTAAGCTTAAGTCATGTCTCAAAAGTGTGAAGCAGGTTATAGTTGGATTTTTACAGCATAAAGTCTCTAAATTAAATGCATTTAATGACACTTGGGTTTAAATTTTAAAAGGTTTGGATAGGAGAATTTAAAGTCTTTGTAAAGTACTGTCACTTCTATTTGAGAACTGGAGTTAAAACTTTAATTGTATTCTGAAAATTTCAGCTATAAAAAGGAACCACTTGTTTAAACTGTGGCAGTAAGCTTTTCTTCAGACATAAGAAAGTCTATTTTATTAGAAAATTCTTTATTTTACAGTGATTGATATTTTTAAAGAGAAAGTTTAAGAAAACAAGTTTCCGTCCTCAAAAAAAAAAAAAAGAAAAAACTTGGTGGCCATCAGCGTCTAAGAGCTGTCCGATGTGGAAATGTTGGTCTAAAACTTCAGCTTTCCTCTTTTCTTTTTGCTGCATACACACCATTCAGCCTTTTGTTCCCAGCAATATGTAAAAGGCATCCAGTGTGGTAAAGATGTTAAGAAGTCCCATGCTAAAAAAGCTAATTATATGGTGGGTGATTTTACCAGTCTGGGTTCTTCTTTGGGAACACACAGGCTCCCCTTCAGTTACAGTAAAAGTGCCAGACGATCGGAGCTGGCACATGATGGAAATACTTCAGGGAAACCCATCCACCAACCTCACCACCCCCTCCACATGACTGTATGCAAAACTTGTTGTGTGAGTCAGCCCAGGACTGTTCCTCAGGTTAGTGTCTGAGGTGAATCATGCCTTCCTAACTTCAAAACAAATCCATCTGACATCCTGAATAGTTCCATCTGTGACTGGAGAGCAGGACTGTATCCAATGGAAACACATTCATATGTCCCAACAAAGTGACAAATTCAAACTGGTAAATCAATCGCAGGATTAATCACAAATAAATGCTTCCATTTATATATATAAACTGAGCACAAGTTAAGGAAAATGGCTTAAAAACAGATTCAACGCTAAGTTTAGATGACTCTTTAGAAGCTCTGTGAAAGCACATTTTCAGCTTTCAGAATCAAAACATTGAAGTTGCAGCAAGGCTGTAGAGCCAAAACATTTGCAAAAAGATGCTAAAATGCTGCATGGTACAACACCATTTGAGAATTCACCATGGGCTTAAAATTACACAGTCATTTGATGCATTGCTAATGCAAAAAATATTTGTTATAGCAGCAGTAAATCAACTTCTCTAGTCAACCAACCAACAATTGTCTTCTGCACCACAATGAATTACTGTGTTCTGCCAGTGGACACACAGACACATACTACACAATGAAAATCTTGCAGGAAGTAGTTCAGTGCTTCAGTTGCTGAACAGTGGGAGTTAAACCTCTCACTGGGGGGGGGGTGGCGGCATGCATTATAAAGGAAAACACATGGTGCATCCATCCTGCATTTATGATCTCTTAATTTTTATTATGGCCACTCAAAGCTGCCACATCAAGGAGAAGACATGAGGCGCGATGGTTTAGGCAGACGACGAGAGCAGGGGGACCCCGACCCAGAATCCTTTTCAAGAGTCTGACCGCACCGAGACCAAAGACAGCCTGCCCACATCAAAACCTTGCCTGGGGATTAAGTGAGCCTCAAGAGGCCAGTAATGTTTATCACACAGGTCCCTACTAAGTTACTGACTGAATTCATACACCTGACAAGAATGAATCCCTTTGAAAGTGGTTTGTGTAAACCTGTGAGTGCGTGGTTTTAAATGAAGGCAGGAAGGTATTTACTTTGGAGCAGTATTAAGTGGATAGGTGGGCAACAGAAATAAACATTTATTACACCAGAAACCCCTGGGAAGACATAAGGTGCTTTAAACTGCGGTGGTGAGCATTTATATTAGATTATGAACACACTTTTTACAGTTACAAAGATTCAATAGAAGCATCCCAACTGGAAGCAACACAAACTGGGAACTAGCACAAGACTAGAAGATTCAGTGAAGGGTGTTAAAATGGCTACATCACCAGCAGTCATATATCGAGGATCAGGGATCAGTGATGTGTTGCTATAAGATAATACTCATCGCAGCCATAGCTTGTTATTTTTTTTTTTTTTTTTTTTACTTAAGTGCGTGTTCGTTCATTTATATTTTATATTTTTACAAGTTCAATTGTATTATATAACCTTCAGTTGCACAATGACTGTTAAAATTGATCTTGAATCTTGAACTTCATTATAGGGTAAAAATGGCAGTGAAAACAAGGTGGTTTAATGCAAAAAAAGTTTGTCATTGTCCAAAAACATATTGACCTAGCTACATTTTCTGTACAAATATAATAGTGGTATCACTATTTTCATCTAACTGATCCAAAAAGAAAATGTCCTATAATGTCAAACTTCTCCTTTAGGCCTCAGTCACATAACCCTAGAGACTGGTTGGCAACTGCCTGGCAACCACCAGTTGCTAGGGAAAAATGAATATTCCCCAGCCGGTTGCAAGCAGTTGCTGACAGTTGTTGTGAAATTGATTGCTAAGCCCCAGTCACACGGGCCTAAAGATGGCAACCACCGGTCGCTACAGAAAAATGTTTATTGCTTGACCGATTTACAAGTGGTTACAGGAAGTTGCTTGCTGTTGCAAGAAATTGCACTGAAAACCTCATAGCTCACACAGTATTAAATATATTAGAGGGTTACCTAGGCAACCAGAGCCAGGAATGTCTGCTAGTGACCAACTGTATGCTTCAAAGCCATGCACAACAAGCAAATTGCTTCCTATGTGGATGCCACTTTACTTTTAAGGCGAATGTTCTCCACTTACGGTTTGTGTTGCACTTTTCCAAGTTTCACTACCGCTCAGTGGTCAGCAAGTGTCTGCAGACACGTCAGCGTCTTCCATGCAAACTACAGGCAACATCAGCAGGAGCAGCTAATTCAGTTCGATTCAATTCAATTCAATTCAATTTTATTTATATAGTGCCAAATCACAACAAGCTAGCAACCAAAACAATCACAAGGAGGTTTTTGATGCAGCACCCTCTTTGCAAACAATGTCACACGCCAGCAAACAACCTCCAGCAACCAGCTGGGGAATACACATTTTTCCCTAGAGACCGGAGGTTGCCAGGGGGTTGTGAACTAGTCTCTAGGCCTGTACGACTGAGGCCTTTTTGGACCAGTTAGATGAAAACAGTGATACCACTGTTATGTTTGTACAGTAAATGTACAGTAAGCTCCATAAGTTCTTGGACAATGACACATTTTATTTGTAATTTTATATATGTGTACCATCACAGTGGATTTTAAATCAAACAATAAGCTTTACTTCAATTAACTGTTTAGGAATTACAACCATTTGTGTACACAGTTTCCCATTTTCAGAGTCTGTCACTGTCCAAATACTTATGGGCCTAACTGTACATAAGGCAGCAGCATCTAATAACCGAATCGTAGCTCATAGTCAGTTTGAGTGATGAGTTTTATTGTCACTATAATTTGTATCTGAAAATATTTCAGGGGTGCCAAATCTGTACTTGAGCAGTAATCTTTGTTTAGTCAACATTTTTCAAAGAGTTGTGTCTCAACTTTAAAACTGTATGCCTTTGACTGTCTGTCATCACTCTTTTTTAATTTTTTTAACTGCATTTTATTTCATTTAGTCAGATGATATGATGAAGTAATGTTCCTATCTGCATCGCACTGCCTCAGTAAAGGTTAACAATGCTGACTATAAATGAACCATGCTGATACTTTAAGCTAGCTCTAATAACACAGAAAGCACTGCATTAACAACCCCCCCCCCCCTTTTTTTTTTTCTTCACTCCATCTTTCTATTTCACAAAGAAGAAACAATAGTTTTGCTGTTCATGTGTGAAGAAAATATCTGGAACAAATGAAACGGGGAATTAAAAAAAATATTAAGTCAACTGTTACCAATTGCAGGCACTTACATACATTCAAAAGTGAATTCCACACTTCACTGAATGGGAAAAAGGCCAAGCCCTCAGTCAGCTAGTCACAAGCTAAAATTACAGCTGACCATTTGCTGTGGACATTGCTTGTCACTGTGCGCTTGTTGGGCTGTAAAACATAATTTTGACTTGTTAAATAAACAAGATGCAAAGTGTTAGTTTGCTTAAGGTGCTTGAGGTGCTAGAAGGCAGAATTTGTTATTTTTGGACAAAGACAGGCCAGCTGTCTACCACTGTATCCAGACTCTTTGGTAACCTACGTTAACCCACTACTGGTTTTAGCTACATACATACAGTGGACAGAGTTACATTTCCCAGTTCCTTTCTGCTATTACTATTAAATAATGTCAATACGTCCTTATCTGGTATAATCTTTTAATTAAACTGTCCTTGTTTATTACAAGACTTCCAAAGTTAAAGTTCTGATTTGTATCTAAGACCTCCTAAAATTTGTTTCAAGTGCTTGGAACAGCAGCCGGCTATTTTCCTCACTCAGACTATAAACCTTCCAAACAAATTTTACAGATGCCCCCAAACCAAGAGTGACATAAGCATGACACATACAGTAGTTCAGGATCCATCACTATAGCAGACTTTTAAAAGTTGTCATAGCAACTTCCTGGGCAAACATCCTCCCAAAACTGCAACAGATGCCTATTGTGTTAAACTGTGTACAGTAAAAGCCATTTAATGCAGCGTGGTAATTATTGTTGTGGAATTTAAGCTCATCTGGCTTCCATTAGGGTCCGTCCTGATGTATTTCCATGAGGGAGGCAGCTGTCTGGAAAACAATCCCGAGGATAGAAGTTTCCAGGGCGGATGCTTCCTAGCACTGAGGTGCTGATGGAGAAGTGACGGAAATGGCCAGTGGCATCTTCTGGTGGTCAAGCCACCTGCTTTGTCATCATAAGCAAGTGTTTAAGGAGGAGAAGGAATGTTTGCTAGTGGGCTCTTTCTCAAGATAAAGGGCCTTCAACTTTCCCCAAGCCGTGCAAAAGTTATGAAATATTTAGAGCTGATGGAGCAATCCTTTAGATAAAAGGATTATTTTTGATACCACATTCCCAGCAATCAATGGCAAACCACAAAAAATTTAAAAATTAAAAACGCGCCAATTTGTTTCAAATTGATTTACGTTAACTGTAGTAAACCAAAATCTATAAAACGTTTCTTGTCTATTACATTGAACTCAGTGTCAGGTCACAAAAGTAACAGCTTCACATCACAAAATGTCACCAAATTCAAAGCTTCTAGTGTCTTATTTTGTGCACAAATTCCAGCTTGTGCTGCAAAATCTTAAAAGGTACAGTGTGTAAAATATCACCACCAGATGTCAGTAGATTGCAGATTGCAGTCAACTGAATTCTGTTTTCTTACCCCCCCCCCAATTCAAGTACATAATCCTAGCTACGGTGGCTGCTGTAGGACAAACAACTCTGGCTGTTTACCTCAGCAATCACTATGCCAGGTGTCCACATCTATTCACTTTGGAGAAGGCTGATACGAGTCGATGAGTCACTTCTGTCCGATGACAGCGATACTAAGGTAAGTTGTTGATCCTGAACTTTTCTGTTGGTAAGTGCTTCTGTTTTTGCCGCTGTTAGCTGGCATTAGTAAAACTTTATTATTATTTTATTTTTTATTTATATTATTTTTATTATTATTAATATCTGGAATAAATAAGCATGTTTAGGCACATTTCGTGTGTTAGAGCCCTGCTGTCAGTTCAGAAGAAGAGGCTTGAGGTGAGGAGGAAGAGGATGAGGAGGTGGAAATGAGGGAGGATAGAGAGAAGTGGTGGAGGAAGAGAAAGACATAATAAGAAAGAGATGACGATGATGTACAAATGTGAAATGGTCATATATACACTGCTCAAAAAATTAAAGGAACATTTGAAGACACATCAAATCTCAATGGAAAAAAAAAATCATGCAGGATATCTATAGTGATATGGACTGGGTAATATGTTAGGAACAAAAGGATCCCACATCGTTTTATGGAAATAAAAATTATCAATCTACAGAGGGCTGAATTTAAAGACACCCCGAAAATCAAAGTGAAAAAATGATGTGGCAGGCTAGTTCATTTTGCTGAAATTTTAATTGCAGCAACTCAAAATGGTACTCAGTAGTATGCCACATGCTTGTATGAATGCCTGACAATGTCAGGGCATGCTCCTAATGAGATGATGAAGGGAATCTTCTGGATCAAGGCATCACTGAGCTCCTGGACAGTCTGAGGTGCAACCTGGCGGCATCAGATGGACTGAAGTATAATATCTCAGAGGTTGTTCTATTGGATCTCTGATTAAACTCTGATTAAAAAGTGTTCCTTTAATTTTTCTTTTAGCCGTGTACAATGAGCAATTTGTGTGTTTAGTGTATCCCATAGACTGTAGATAAATGAAGGAAGTAGCAGCTGTGAATTGTGGACTGTTATTTATTTATTTATTTATTTTTTAAATTGGACAATTCCATATTTGGGAGGGTAGAGCTCGGCGAGTTATCAGCTGATTCTAGTACTGCCTAGCTTGCTTGGTTCGGCCTCAGTCACACATGCCTTGATACCAATCAGCGACCCCCTGGCAACATCCAGTTGCTAGGGGGAAATATGTATTCCCCAACCGGTTGTGAGTGGTTGCTGGCTGTCTCTAGCAGACTGCCCGTAGTTTCCATGGAAGACACCAACCCGTCTGCAAACACTTGCTAACTAACCACAGAGTGGTAGTGAAACTTGAAAAAGTGCGACACAAACCAGAAAAGGTGAACGTTCTCCTTTAAATTAAAAGTTTTGCCTTACTGCTTCAACTGACACATTTCAAAAGTCACAACTTTGAAGGCAGTCTCTGTTTAACATTTATCGCACTTTTCACAGTTTCATTACTGCTTAGCGAGTAGTTCCATATAAACCACTGGCAACTATGGCAATCTGCTGATGAAGAAGTTTTCCTTAGGACCGATGATTGCCTCATGGTCATCAACCAGTCTCTAGGCCTGCATGAATGGGGCTTTAGCAATCAATCTCACAGCGACCACTCGCAACCGGTTGAGGAATACACATTTTCCCATAGCAACCGGTAATCTGCTAGTTGCCAGGCAGTCACCACATGGTCTCTAGGCTTTGTGCATATGTACATACATAATTTATGTAAATTCAATTGGGATACTAGTTTGGGATCATAAAAAAACAGTTAAAAAAAATGTACTCATGTGCGTTAGTGTCGTTTAGTGAGGCAAAACAGTGAATAAGACAAAATGGCAAACATATTTCACCCAAAGTGGCCACACTTACTTATTCATAACTTTAAGCCTTTAACATTAAGGATGAGTTATATAAACAATTAGACTTGTTCAGTTGTCAGGAACAGAGAAATTAGACATAGAGACAAAAATGGTATATTCTTCCTCTTCTTTTTCTTGTTAACCATGGTGCTGGTGCTATAAAGCTTGGCATTTAAAAAAATGGGAGCCTCTGGAGAGTTGATTTACTCTTGGAGCCAGCCTCAAGTCATCATTCACGCTTTTGGCTAATTTGCATTAGCTTTATTTTTTAGCCCTGGAATTTGCTGCTTGGTCTAACTGTTCTCTGACAAGTGGACAACAAATTCAAGCAAATAGCCAGTGAACATGGTTGAACATTTGCAATCTAAAGAGTCAGATATTTATTTCAGGACTAGGTAAGATAAAAAAAAAAAAAAAAAAAAAGGGAAAAAAAAGGGA
>VUQS01003221.1:20654-33964 GCA_015108495.1 Heterochromis multidens
GTGAAAATTTACAAAAAAAAAAAAAAAAAATTTTTTTAAAGAAAAAAAAAAAAAAAAAAAAAAAAAAAAAAAAAGAGGTGAAAAGAGAGTGATCCTGCTCTAAATGAATGCTAACGTTCTAATATGTTTGCTGGTTAAGACAACGGGCAACAGTTTGCTACGATATTATTATGAGGTATGCACTCTAGAGGCCAAAAAATTCAAGACATGGAGATCTGAAATAAAAGCTGGATGTGATCAGGATGAGGTTTTCTTCCCAAATTGTTTAATTTGATGAAGTTTTAGAAACCTATAAAAGGTTGAAAGCATTTTACAAGAAAAAGGGGAAAATAAACAAAATCTAACTCTTGTTTGGAGTAATTCCTTTAAAAGCTCTTCTTTTGGATGGCTCACTTTTCCTGTTTGTAGTCATGAACCATACCCTGGTGAGACCAGAGGGTGTGGGATTTGTTGTTCATAGCTGTACAAACCAGAGCAGGAGGCAAGTCATCCCACATTTAGTTTTATGGCTGGAATCCCCCCTTAATCCAGACCGGAGACTCTACACAAACATTTATGCACAGCATGGAAACACAGTCACATTATGCAAGTATTTTTCTAGCTGTTAAGATATTCAAAAAGGTGTTTAGATAGCTTGCAATAACAGTGTTTTTGTCAAACTGGCAGAGAGGCTCTCTACCCGTTATCTTAGTCATCTCACAAACACTCAACCTTCTGGTGCGTTTGCTCATCTCGGTTCTACCACAGTTGTTCATTACATTTGACACAGGTTCACTGCAGTGCTTATATCATGTCCCCATCTTCCCATCAAATGGGATTTAGATGATCTAAGATTAGAAGGTTATAGTATGCTACACAAAATTATGTTTCCTCACTGCATAGCTTAAAACTGACCTGTATGTAAATATAATGTATTTAAACGCAACATTCAAGAAAGAATTATCACTATGATTGCTCACAATTCATAGACGTCCAGTTCGTGATGAGCTGTTGCAAACAGGCAGCAGATTAAAGGGGTTACAAGAAAAGAAAATACTTGAGAGCCAGTATTGAAAAGTTAACAAAAAACCTCAGTTTTGTGGTTCTAAAATATATTAGGCTGATATTCAGCTTACTTCAGAAATTTCAGAGAAAACGGACTGACTGTTGGATAAGCTGAGGGTGATACAAGCATTTCCCAGTTTGTTTGTTTTTTTCTTTGATTCTCAAATTTCGACACATAAAAAGCAAAACTCATCTGAATTCCTGGGCTAATTTACTGTATGACAATTTATAGCAAAACCTTTTGATGGAGAAAAAGCTAAATGACAGGAAACTAAATAGTGTTAGTTAATCGTGGCCATCAGCTAGCTGGTTATCATCATGTGTATTCTGGTGCAAATCCAGATTTGCTCTATTAATTCCTGAACATTTTCTATGATTGAAATGTATTTAGGAGATTTTAACAGCTTGATTGCTTTCAAATGTAGATCAATTCCAGTTCATTTATCAGTACTGCTGCAGTGTTTTGCAGAGTACCAGCCTTTCCTGCTGCTTGCACAGCTGGTATGAATACAGACTAGCTTTGCCACATCCAGCTGTTCCAAAACATCTTCCTCCTTGATGTTCTCCCTCTCTCCTCCCTGTGTACCATGTCTTAATTAAAAGCAGTATCAGTGCTGACATTTGGGCTGAGCGCTGGTATGCATGCTGCACATGGCCACCTTTCATTCCTCCACTGTCAAAAAAGTAGCTTATTCCTCCTGTCCAACGCCCCTAACTTTAAGATTTAACTCTAATGGATCAGTTATATAAAAAAATTCACCTTTCAGAGTTGGAATGAGGGGGGAAACTATCCATTGAGCTCATTAGTTGTTGTTATGTACCAGGCTGTTAACATGGGAGTATGTAGGGGATTGACCACAGACTTTACATAAAAGATGGACAGAGCCACCATGACATCACCCATTGGTTTTGGCTTCACCATGTTGGTTTTTTTAGAGCCAGAAGTAATAATATTTGAATGAGATGGTGCTAATTTATCAGCTAACACTAAGCTGTAAGCTGTACAGGTATGATAGACAGACACACATATGTACAATTGCTAAGTAAAAGACTAATAAAAAACTAGAATTTAATCACTAAAACTGTAGTATGGTCTCAGATGGTCTGTCCCACAAAGTAAGCCATATTATTTGTCAGATAATTCCAATAAAAATGCACCAACAGCAACACAGTGGAGATGTTGAGTTAGTCCAGTTAGCTGAGGTGAGGCCTTGCAGACACTGATTGGCTACAGCTGCCTGTTGCAGGAAGCATGTCAATCAAAGTGGGCACACCCCTAACTTTTGTATGGATGAGTTATAAAAGAAAAACATGGTGTATTTATTATGAATGGGGAAGCTATCCATATTCACCTGTAACCATACTTTTGATTGCTGTAAAGTTGGGCATTTTAACATGGGAGTCTATTGGGTTTGACCATAGAGGGTATAAAGGATGGGCGTGGCTACCATGATGTAATCCATCGGTTTCTGAAGTCCCGTTTTGAAGCCTTAAGATTAGCGCTTACATTGTCACTGTCTTGGTTTCAAAAAAATGGATCTGACAACGAGGGCGGGTCTGACTGTGAAACTACTTGCTCTTTGGCTAACAACTTGACAGTCAGAAGTTGTTAGCCAGTGAGCAAACCATAATATAATTGAAACATAGTACGACCAAGATTAACAAAATAGACTTAATTTTTTTATTCAATATTACCCAAAATGACTGACTGAGTACATGAAGTCAGCAGGAAGGTGTTTATAGAGGTCAAGACATAAAGCCATTTTCCGACACACTTTTTTATAGGACTGGAAGAGTTTTGCAACCACAGCTATCGCTGTCGGGTGGCTTTCAGATGGAATCTAGGTTTAAGGCATTTCCACATTGGCTTAATTTTTCCATTCTTGAAACTACACCCATGTTTTATACTGTATGTGTTTGACGCCCTTTTGAGCCACCCTCAAGTGGCCATTAGAAGAACTGCAGTTATTGGCACGTCTGTGTCAGGTTCATTTCCAGCCCCTGTTCAAACCTTTTGCTGCACTCCTTAGTTTTATCTTGTGTTTTAAATGTTTGCATCTGTTGCATGTTTTTCCTCAAACATCTAAATAGGTTTGTTGTTTACGTACATTTACCTTAAGTTTGAAAATATATCATAATTCTAATGAGGCCCTATTCTTTATGTGTAGTCAATATTTTTCAGTGTAGGGGCCAGAGAAAGCCTGAGTGGACTTCCATCTTTTTTTAAAAAAATAATTTCAGAGTATAGAGGAGACCTGAAAAGCTGTGACTGAACTAATGCTGTAAAACCTCAAAATGAAAGCCAACACAGTAATTACAGCATGTTGAGAAAGGATGGCTGACCTATGCAATGATTTCTGATCATGCAGGCTTTCTCACCTCATTACTGATTATCCTAATAGCCTCTACAGATGAATGGGTTCATGTGAAGCTTGAATTTTCTTATTCTTATAGAATCAACAACTAATAAAAGGCCACTGAGCCTGCCTATGTACAGGCCCCAGATTTTTCTCTCTTGGGTCTAGATCAGAGGCTTCAGGGGTGAAGTAAATTGAATGAATTTATGCTTGAAAAGTTTAAGTTCCCACTCTGCCTGTTGCTGCGTTTGAAAAAGACTTGATCGCAGCATTGAGGGATTTAACTTATGCCCTGACAAGCTGTAATTTTCTTCACAATGTTGCACGAAACTGGCAAACCATGAAGTTATAGCCCAGTGTAAACGTAGCTAAAGCAACACTCTATCCAGACTCTTGACATCTGCTTTATGTCCTAAATATTATAATAAAGCTGCATATTTAAAACATCCAACTCTCCTTTGTTTTAATGTATTTTCTGTGGGAACAGGATATTGGAGCAGGATATAGTGCAGGAAGGAATTATTTAAAGAGAGGCTGCATGGACATTTTCTTGGAAAATCACGTGGTCAGAGACGAGTTGAGGCAGTTGGCTTTCATGGACAGCACCAACTGCCAGCAGTGTGTCACAGTGACCTTTGACCTCTCAAAGTGTGCGGAGACATGGGCAGGGGAAAATAAGAAGTACCGCAAAAAATATATTTGACGTCACAAGAGAACATTTTGTGTTTGTGCACTGTCGCCTTCCTCACAGGTGCAGGTTTGGATCTGTGATTGTTTTTGCCAGCATCACTGAGCTGAATGATTCCATTCACTCCACGCATCATAATACACCAAAGCCAAATCTGCACACAGCCACTTCATTTCTGCTCAGCCTTTTCCGAGACCTAATACTGCCGGAGCCCCTGGAAACTGGGAAAGAAACATCACTTTTCCTCTTAGACTGAAAGGAATGTGGCACAGCATTGATGGCTTTTGCAGGACTGGCTCACCCAAGGCCCGTCTGTCCGTTTTCTTCAGAAAAGGAATGTAGGTTAGTGAATTGATTATCACTAATAAGGCCTGTCCAGGTCCCTATTACAGCACAACCGCAGAGGAGCTGGACCTAAATAGCTGCACTCAAGAGGAGTCTGGACATGTACTTAACACCGAGTTTCAAACAAATCTCTGTTTATTTAAAATGAATGGACTGGACTGAAGTAGTGGCTGTGTCCTGTTATTAAAATATATTGGCTAACCATCTGTAATATCAACCTCGTGTGAGATCACTCAGATATTACAAGGAACTCTCTCAGAGCAGTTTTTGTCAGTTGTTAATGTTCTCAAAGATGGGACCAAGTACCTTCTGTGTGATGCAAATGTTGCTATCAGCGAGTATAATACAAAGGCACCAGCTATACATACTTATTCCAAATGGACTAGAAAGTAGTCACCAGCTGTCTGTGTATGCGTCTGTGAGGTAATCCCAGCAACATCATAGTGGATGTGATGGGGCTACAGCACTTAGATACCGTATGGAGACCGCGAGATGTATGGGTATCACTAGTTTAAAATGTTTCAGAATCAGAATCAGAATCAGAATACTTTATTAATTCCTGAGGAAATGATGTGTTTATTACTTGAGTTAAGAATGGTAGCATTTCTTAATTTGTAGCAAAGCACAATCTTTGGGAGTGAAAATTAAGCCAGTGCAGGAGTGCCTAAGACTGCAATTCCTTTAGTGGCCACACGAGGCTTGGTCCAAAAGTGAGTCCATCCCCATAGACTCCCATATTAAAATGCCGAACTTTGTAGCATTAAAAAGTATGCTTACAGCCTGGTACAGACATGGTTTCAGTTTCTCTGGTTTCAGTTACTTTGGTCTGTATGATACATACCATTCAAGAAGTTTGTGCTTCAGTTTTGGTGATTGAAATTCTAGTATTGAATTAGCTTGCCATTAATTAGCAGCTACTGAGGTTTTGCAGACATATGACCACTAATCATGTGACTAACTTGTCTGCCATGACAAGGCCCCAGCCACACAGACCTAGGGACTGGTCTGAAGCCATCTGGCAACCACTGGTCATGAGGGAAAAATTAGTATTCCTGGAGGATGATAGTAGATGCAGGGAAAAAGATTGCTACAGCCCCAGTCACGCAGCTCTACAGACCGGTTAGTGGTTAGTGACCCCTGGCATCTTGCTACCCAAACCTGCTACTATTACCTTATAACTTGGCACTCCACCCTCTCATCCAAATGTGGTCACTTAGGGCTCCAAAAAAACAAAACAAAAAAAATGACAGTAGGCAAAATTCAGAGTCCAGAACAAATAGGTAATGACAGGGTACCTATGTCCATGTTTTATATACCATACCATATGGGGACTGACCATCGATATTTATATGTAGTCTATGGACACTCCCATTGATTCCCATGTTAATATCCCCAAATGATCTCTAAGGCTACTGTATCCCTTTGTGACAACAGTACAGGGGAGAACTTTCATGAAACTCATCTGTTTCAAATTATATTAAGGCTTGAAAGCCATGTGTTACTGGGTTGTGACATTTGGGTGTCGACACTGTTTAAATTATTTTAGTTAAGATCATACTGCTAGACCAGCATTGCCATCTGGCTAAATGCTGATCCGGTGACTGAATTACATGAAATGATGAACAAGAATTAAGGAATGATTTTTGGGCAAAAACTGACCTGTAATTTGATATTTATGCACTACATAAGAGTCATTATGTATATAAAGGATTTTGAGTATATTTAAAAGTACGGTAAGTATTTTTTGAGGTTATTTAATAGAATAAAAGAGTGTTGTACTCATAAATATACATTGGTTAGTGTGCAATTACGTCTTCCAACAAACTGGTGCGTTCTAATAAACTTAGAATTAATCCATTAAAAATACATCGGAGCAGGCGCCGGTTTGTGGAAGCCACCATGTTGCTCTGCCATCTTGAATACAGTGGCCACATACGTAGTGCTCCTATAAGTTACTTTTCATTTAAAGATCATTTAAAGATCACAAGTAGCTATTTTAAACTACAATGCTCAAACAAATTAATGGAACCCTTATATTGATCTGGTCAGTTAAGTATCAGAGGGGGTTGTTAATCAGTTTCAGCTGCTTTGGTGCTGATGAAATTAACAACAGGTGCACTAGAGGGGCAACAATGAGACAACCCCCAAAACAGGAATGGTTTTACAGTCCACTGGCATTTTTTCCCTCTTCATCTGTTCTGACTGTTTTTTCACTAGGTTTGCCTTTGGCTAGGGTCAGTGTCACTGCTAGTACCATGAGGTGATACCTGTACAGGTAGTCCAACTCCTCCAGGATGGCACATCAATACGTGCCATTGCCAGAAGGTTTGCTGTGTCTCCCAGCACAGTCTCAAGAGCATGGAGGAGATTCTAGGAGACAGGCAGTTACTCTAGGAGAGCTGGACAGGGCCGTAGAAGGTCCTTAACCTATCAGCAGGACCAATATCTGCTCCTTTGTGCAAGGAGGAACAGGATGAGCACTGCCAGAGTCCTACAAAATGACCTCCAGCAGGACACTGGTGTGAATGTCTCTGACCAAAAAATCAGAAACAGACTTCATGAGGGTGGCCTGAGGGTCTGATGTCTTCTAGTGGGCCCTGTGCTCACTACCCGGCACCATGGCACCCGACTGGCATTAGCCATAGAATAGCAGAATTGGCAGGTCCACCACTGGTGCCCTGTGCTTTTCACAGATGAGAGCAGGTTCACCCTGAGCACAAGTGACAGACATGAAAGGGTCTGGAGAAGCCGTGGAGAAGTTATGCTGCCTGTAATATCGTTCAGCATGACCGGTTTGGTGGTTGGTCAGTGATGGCCTGGGGAGGCATATCCATAGAGGGACACACAGACCTCTACAGGCTAGGCAACAGCATACTGACAGCCTCATGTAACGAGAGTATGCAGGCAGTTGCTGGACGATGAAGGAATTGATACCATTGACTGCCCCCCACTCTCGCCTGACATAAATCCAATAAAACACTACTGGGACATTATTTGAGTCCATACAAGCACGTTGGGGCCATACAAACTACTGAATACCATTTTGAGGTGCTGCAATGAATAAATGCATAATTTTTTCACTTTGATTTTTGGGGTTTACTTGAATTCAGCCTTCTGTAGGTTGATAATTTTCATTTCCATCAAACGATGTGGCATCCTTTCATTCCTAACACATTACCCAGTCCATATCAGTATAGATATCCAGCATGATTTTTTCCCATTGAGATCTTTTGTGTTTTCAAAGTGTTCCTTTAATTGTTTTTGATCAGTGTATATGCGGTAATACTTAATTACATAGTACTAAGTGTGACAGTTTTCAGCCATGTCTAAAACTGTACAAAAGTTAACAATAAATGATGCTTTTTATAGATGATTTGGTATTTGATTACTCACAGTGTGTTCTGAACAACCTTTGGAGGCGAGCAAGGACACGAACAGCATCAGGCTTCTTCTGTAACAAAAAAAAGGAACATTGCAGGTGTTAAAGAGGAAGTGAGTATGTATGACTGTACATTTCACACATTTGCATGACATTTACAATACAGAGTCAAAGATAGTTACATTTCCCTTGATAACCAGGCACATATCAGCATCACTGCTCCGGCAGCCCAATCCATTCATAGACGATCCAGTCAAGTAAAGCCGTGCCGCTGTGAGAAATGCACTCAGTGAATAAGAATCAAAGCAGGAAGGCAGAGCAGAACTTGACTGTACATTTCATACATACACGAAAAAATTTGCTGTATGTCTCGTTGCAGACGAGTGCGGCACACCTCCTTCCGTTCCAAATCTGAAGGCTGTTGCTGGCACGCCTCAAACAGCTCCACCATCTGACAACTTAGCTGAGGGCACAAAAACATGCAACGCTGACTAAACTGAACATATCTACACGTAAACATGCTCAAACTTAATGTTTGTCAGCTAAAGTCTAAGGCCTTCTGAATTTACCTTGTCCGTGGCATAGCCACGCAGGCCACTAGAGCTTTGCGGCACGACAGGTACCTGAGGGCGGACGTCTAAGTGAGGGCTGGGATAAGAGTGATCAAAACCAGTGAGGGATGATCTCGAGGGCTCTGCCACCACTCGGTCAGGATGATGACGGGGAGGTGGGCTATGAATTAAAGGGGGGTCGATCAAGTGGTGGCTGGTGGCGTTAACACGTTGGCGCTTCACAACATGAGAGCTGAACTGATCATTCTGTCTCCTGGAAGAAACATAAAGATAAAGAAAGGTGATAAGACACGTAAAATGCAAAAGACTTAGAAGAACGTGGGTTATTCTGTCATCAACAAATGGTAATACATGACATACTTGCGCCCATTGATCATAGCTGGCATGTGATGAGGCTGAACTGTAGAGGTGGATGGTGGGGGGTTCCATTCATATGGAGGCAATCTCTCAAGTCTAGGGACATGAAAACTTACAAAAACACATATGCACATTTTACTGCACAGAACACAAAAGTCTAAAACAAGAAACCACTGGTAAATGACAAAAAAAGATAACTTGTCAGTCTCTATTGTCTCGTTTTCTTTCATTCTGGTGCCACGAAGCATGAATCCACACAGAGAGAGATGCGTGGCCTCTGTTCTCAACAAGAGTGATAAAAGTTAGAACATTTATTAATGATTTATTATTTATTAACATTGATTGATTTTTTAAATTATCAATTTTGTATTTAAAACAACTGCAAATTTTAAAACACCAAAGTCAATATAGTTTTTTATTATTTGGAAAGTCTAAGGGCAGCTGAGAGAGTTCCTGGTTCAAACCCACAGGGCCTTTTTGTGGAGTTTCCATGTTCTCTCTGGTTACTCCAGCTTCTTCCTGCAGTCCAAAGACATACATGTTGGTGTGAATGGTTGTCTGCCTCTCTGTGTTAGCCCTGCGACAGACTGGCAACCTGTGCAGAGTGTACCCTGCCCCTGACCCAATGACAATTGGGATAGGCTCCAGCACCCCTACTACCCTGAAGTGGATAAACAGTTAGAAAAGTGGATGGATATATTTATAATACGGTGGGTGTTTGTCAGGGGTGAGACTTAAGAAGTTCAGAACAATGCAGATATGTAGACATCTCAGTCTCAAGAGATACTATACATAACAACACTTAACATATAAACTCACCAGCTACTTCATAAGTTACACCTTGCTAGTACTGGGTCAGACCTCCTTTTGCCTTCAGGACTGCATTAATTCTTTGGTGGCACAGATTCAACAAGGTGCTGGAAACATTCCTCAGAGATTGTGGACCATATTGACATGATAGCATCACACAGTTGCTGCAGATTTGTCAGCTGCACATCCATGGTGTGAATTTCCCGTTCCACCACATCCCAAAGGTGCTCTATTGGATTGAGGTGACTGTGGAGGTCATTTTAGTACAGTGAACTCACTGTCGTGTTCAAGAAACCAGTTTTAGATTTGATCTTTGTGACACTGTGCGTTATCCTGCAGGAAACAGCCATCAGAAGATGAGTACACTGTGGTTATAAATGGATGCAACAGTACTCAGCAGCAATACTCAGTCAGGCTGTGGTGTTTAAATGATGCTCAGTTGGTACTAAGGGGCCCAAAATGTGCCAAGAAAATATCCCCCACACCATCACACCACCCTTAGCCTGAACCGTTGATACAAGGCAGGATGGAGCCATGCTTTCATGTTGTTTATACCAAATTCTACTATCTGAATGTCACAGCAGAAATCAAGACTCATCAGACCAGTCAATGTTTTTCCAATCTCCTATTGTCCAATTTTGGTGAGCCTGTGTGAACTGTAGCTTCGGTTTCCTGTTCTTAGCTGAACGAAGTGGCACCCAGTGTGGTCTTCTGCTGCTGGAGCCCATCTGCTGCAAGGTTTGATGTGTTGTGCGTTCAGAGATGCTCTTCTGCATACCTTGGTTGTATTGAGTGGTTATTTGAGTTACAGTTTTCTTACTATCAGCTCAAAGTAGTCTGGCCAGTAGCCTGGATCAGCAGTTTCTGAAATACTCACACCAGCCTGTCTGACACCAACAACTATAGCACTTTAAAAGCCACTTAAATCATCTTTCTTCCCCATTCTGATGTTCAGTTTGAACTTCAGCAGGTCTTCTTAACTATGTCTACATGCTTCAATGCTGCCATATGATTTGCTGATTTGATATCTGCATTAACAAAAGCCAAACAGGTGTACCTAATAAAGTGGCTGGCGAGTGTACACTGAACATATGCATCCTCTCCTCTTCCTCTCAGAAGAATACAAATAAAGACTTTTTCTGCATAATTTTCATATTTTAATCTAGTTAGTTTTATAACTACACAACATCATTTCAGTCGGTTTTAAGTTGATTTCAGCTAAAATGTCCTTCCCCACATAAAGACTCAGTTTTAAATTAGTTCACATAATAAAACTGATAAACACCGCCTGCTGTAATATCCAACACACCAGTGGGGCATCTAAAAACGTTACGTTTCGTCTGTCATTAATCAACCGACTCTTACAGCTCTAAACAAAACACACCGACACAACAGGAAAACCTCCACCACAGCTAACAAAGTTTTTCCTTCACAAGACTCACCTGTTGCCACCTGGCAGACTTTGGTGGTTGTAATCGTAGCTCTGGGTCACAGGGGGCGGTGGGTACAGGCCGTTACTGTAGGCTGATCGCCCCCTCGGTGGGGCAGCTCTGCGGGGGAACATGCTGCGTTTCTTCACGGAGCTCCAGCATCAACTTCACTGATGGTCCGCAAGAAAAAAAAGAAAAAACAAAGATGTCGAAGCCGATAACGTTGGTAGAGGAAGAGAAACGGTGGCGTCATCTGTCATCCAATAGTAATAATAATAATAATAATAATAATAGTAATGCAACAAAAAGTTACTCGGGAAATCGAAACTTACCGGTCAATGAGCAACGCAGCAAGCTAACGATCGCTAGCTGACGACTAGCAGCGCCTAGCTAGCTAATTTAAACGTTGGCGACACAATAACAATTAAAGACGTTTCTGTGGTGTTTATAATGAGCGACGTGTCTGGGAAAAGGCGTCACTAAATGCTAATAACATTCGCCCCAAACCTGAACCCAAACAACACGAACACACTTACCTAATTGCATGTCACATGTAAACAAAACTGAGGATGCTAATTTCCTGCGTACATACTTCCGCATTGATGCCATGACGTAATGAAACAGGAGTTAAAGGGGACGTGTCCGCGTGCTCTTTAAAGGAAACGCCCACCTAAATACGAACATTTAGAAAGTGAAGCTGCACAGCGCTGTTTCAATAACACTGGGCATTAACGGAAAATAAAAATGCACATTTATGTAACTGCATGTGTACACACTTAGTTTGATATAGAGCTAATAGGTAAAAGTCTCAAGCCACACATTATTTCTTTATATTTTTGCTTGGAAAATAAGAAATAGGTGCAACTATTTCTTGAAACATGTGCAATCATACATGGAAATACAGTATATAAGGCAAAAACAGAGTTTGTACTAATCTAAGATACTTGAAAGTCAGTATTTGGTGTGACCACCTTTGTTCTTCAGCACAGCCTGAACTCTCTGAGGCAGCTTTCCTGTAATTTCTTTAAGTAGTCTTAAGGAATAGTTCTCCAGGCTTCTTGAAGGACATTCAAAGCTCTTCTTTGGGTTAGGGCTGCCTTTTGTTCTGTTCTCTGTCAAGATGATCACACACTGCTTCAATAATGTTGCTCTGGGGAGGCCAATCCATGACCAATAGAAACACACACAGTGGAACACTATCAGTCATGGATTGGCCTCCCCAGAGCCCAGGATCATTGTTTGGGATCATTATCATGCTGAAAAATGATGTTGCTGCCAATCAGATGCTTTTCAGATTATATTGCATGGTAGATCAAAATTGGGCAACACATTTCTGTGTTAATCATTCCATCAATTTTGACAAAATCTCCAACATCACTGGCTGAAATGCAGCTCCAAATCATGGCAGAGACTCCACCGTGTTTTACAGACGGCTGTAGACACTCACTGTTGTACCTCTCTCCTGACCTCCTCTCTTTTTTAGGTCTGTCACTTTTTATTTTGTCCTCCACTTGTCCAGTTTCCTCAAAGGACACACAGTACACAGTGCTGAGATATGCTAGGTTTTTGGCTAAAAGCTCTTTGGGAATCACCTTGTTGGTGCAAAAATACTATGTTATGTCAAACTGTATTATCTTTGGCCTTTTTCATAGATTCAGTTAAAGAAATGGGAACAAATTATGTGTTTTTGCAACAGACTGATGGTAACAAAATGACTAGAGATACAATTTAAAATTGGTTCTTTGCTAAGTTGTCTGTTGTGTGTAGACACAACACTAGTTCATCCCTTAAATTAGGTGCCTTTTTATGCTTGACTGATTCATAGGTCAGTGCAGAGGTGGCAAAAGTACAGACATTCTGTACTTAAATAGAAGTACAGATACTTGTGTTAAAAAATACTCTGGTAAAAGTTAAAGTAATGACTCAACTTCTTTACTCAAGTAAAAGTGAAAAAGTACAGGCTCTGAAATGTACTTAAAGTAAGAAAGTAAAAGTAGCTCTTTTTGAGGACGTTTCTACCAGCTATTTTTGTGCAAAGTTAACTGAACCTCGTGCTATATTAATATAATAAAATTATATCAGTACATGGGAATACAAACTTTATTTCAGCCTAAATTTGACTTCTAATGAATGTACTCAGCTTGAATCAATTATGTCAAACATGAGCAGAGAAAAAGAAGGAGAATTTTTAAAAACAGCTCTATTTTCTGTTGCCTACATTGTAGAGGGTGACTTTGCCTCCACACCTAAACAGGAAAATGAGAACAGTCAGGGGTTAAAGTGGGATTCAGCAGGTGGGGGAACCCTAAAATCGGTTGTAGTGGTTCA
>VUQS01003222.1:8734-21174 GCA_015108495.1 Heterochromis multidens
CTTTTTTTTTTCCCCCCCCCCCAAAAAAAAAAAAAAAAAAAAAAGCTTTTTTACAGAGTGCATTAGATAAATGTTTTCTTTAAAGAGACTCCATACTCCATGGAGAGATACATGCTGTTTATACCCAGCTAGCCTCTCGTAACCTTTGTGTGAAAGTGTGGTTATTTATTCAGTGTGCACTCTATTCCATATCTACCCTTAAGAAAAAAGGGCAGAGAGGCAGCCCTTTAAATTAGAGCTTGTTGTCAGAAAACACACCAAGATTGTGCTCAAGTGTTTCTAAGAGCTTTGAGACAACTGGACTGAAAATGTTTCAGTGTGCTGCCGCAGACAGACATCAGATACTTTATACAGCTCACCAATTCAGCTCCAGAGAGGGTTTCACAGAGAGGCTTCACAGCCCCACATACATTAAAGGCTACAGCCTTTTCCTTTTCCTGTCACTGTGGTATGGCAACAAGGGAAGAGGACAACATTGTTTTTCGTCATGTAGTGTAAAGACCCAAAGAACAAGAGTTGATTCTTTAAACAATGCTGTCGGACAAATAACAAGCATGTTTTCAAAGACAGACCAGCGGTGTGGAAACCACAAAAACGGTGACAGGTTCACTGCAAACAGGTGACCTGTGAGTTCGCCAAAAGTGGCAGTCCTAACAGAGATGTTTACTTCCAGGTGCTGTTCACACTTGGCCTGTCAGTGAGTGAGACAGAAGGCTTTGACAACAAATACTGGCTTCATATCCACTCAGGCAAGAGAGGCATGCTATTATGGAGCTTTGGCAAAGTGAAGCAGACTTGACTCGGTGTGAGCAGCTTTCCACCCCAGCCGTGGCACAGCAGCAGCATGTATGCAGTCATCACTTTGAGATGCCCACTTGAAGTAAGTAGTGTCAAAACCCTAAAGCTCAGAGCAAGTGATCTGACCTCTGACTATTACAGTACACACAGTTGTTCTCTTGCCATCCTAAATTGTGCTCCAATTATCAACCAAAGGCAGAAGTAAGCTTGAACAGAAGAGGCATCATTTTTTAAATAGCAGTCTCTCAATAGGAGCCTTCTGCAGACTTTCTGAAAGGCCTTTTTGAGAACATACATATGTCAATCACCAGCCCCCTTCTGTATCCACCCCTATGTCTCAAACCCTGATATTACTCACTCTCAGTCTGACAAGCATTTTCAGCAATCATTGTCCGGGGCCTAATCATCATTTTAAGGCTCATAAACAAGACAATCACGGCTGTCAAGGTTGAGGGGAATGGCCAGCCATGACTCACCTCTAAACGTAGGTATTCGTTCTGCTCCTGGGAAAGCAGGCTGAGGATAACGCCAGCGGCGGCACGTGTTCGTACCCCAACCTCAACACTAGTCTGTCGTGCTGGCAGGGACCACAGAAGGTGGAACTGAATGTGGCTCCGGCCGTCAAAGGAGAACTCTCGAGCCACTTGTCAATCAAAAACACACAAAGCTTGTTCAATTAATTCAACTGTCATAAGGGAAATACACGAGGTTATCACAGCGAGGGCATGCTGCTCTGCAAAAACACTTTATGTAAGGCGAGGTTATCTTCCCACAGCAGCAACTTTCCAAATTGGTTTGTACACTTTGTAAAGTTTTAGATGTAAAACTGACTGGAAACCTCCTAGTCCACTGAAAGCAATCCAACATGCATACCTTGATCACACTGCGGGCCTGTAAATCCTTTGTCACACAGGCAGCTTAAAGAGCCCCAGTCCCCATGACAGCGACCCCTCTTGCTACAGGAGGAAAGCTGCTCCAGGCTGTCGCAGTGGTCATCAATAAGAGTGCAGCCTGGCAATGTATTGGAGGATTCAGCAGGGGAACCAAGGTCATACAGCTGAATGTAAGAAGAAAAAGAGGAGGAAAATATGAAGACAAGGAAAATACACCGAAGGCAGGAGAATGAAAGAGTAGAAGTATGCGTCCTTGTATTTCTAGTAGATGGGATAAAAAGAAATGTGACTGCAAAGAACTTCATCTGATTCAATAAAGGATACTATAGCTTTATATAGTATATGTCTTATCGTTTAATGATATTTTAAACCTTGTCTTTCTGAAAAGTATAATTTTTTTACTGTGAATATCACTACTAATCCCCATGCAGGAAGGTCTAAGGGTAATAAAAGCTAAAAAATAAAATCAGAGATACTTTACAATACATAGGTGTTGTAGAACTTTTGTGTTGGTTGCTAAAGCACAAGAAAATCCTGAATCATGTCACATGGATCAATAAAAAATGTACTTGACACCTGGATTTAGGTGGCAGGCAAGATGTCTTATTCCTGCGGACAAAAGCGTTAGCAGAATGAAAACGAAGGCACTCCGCTTTCAGCAGCAAAATAAAAGGGTGGAAAGTCTTTCAGCGCAAAGAAGGTTTCAGTCACAGTTTAGTATCATCATTACCGTAGCAGCAGGTGTTATCTGTATTGATTCCATGCATTGGTAATAATTCAGAAGTACATTTACCAGTTTATAAGTACAGTTTTAGGTATTTGTACTTAACAGCTTTCATTCTTATGCTGTTTTATGCTTCTAATTCACAATGCATTAACAGGTACAGTCACTTGTTAATTTGCAGATTAATATTTTACAGTTTGCAAAATATGTTATTACCGATTAAACAATACAACAATGTGTAAACAAATACATTTAGCTAGACTGAACTCATTACATAAAAAGATAAAAATGATAATTTATCCATGGAATACATAATAAAGCATTACTGAATATAATACTGATAACATTTTGGATCATGACTGGTACATGTATATTTAAAGATAGAGACACAAGAAGAAAAAGTGATAAGTAACCAACATCAACATTCATAAGGTTTCCCCGTGCAGCCTTGAGGTCACATTTACATTCTTATTGAAGTGGAGACCTCCATCACCTATGAGGCCTGTCATCCGAACAGGTAAACAATAAAGGGGTACAAAATAGTAGTCTATTCATCCATCCACCCACCCACCCAAGCAGCTTCATAAAAAGGCTTCACAATAATATGTATGTGGTAATGTTGACTTGCTTCATATTTTACCTTGCTGTCCACACGCAAGTTCCTTATACATCCAGTATAGTGTTTGTGCTGTAGCTGGGGATATTCATATGATATGTTCTCATTGATCCCTCCAAGCTGCAGAACATGACTTCCATTGAAATACCTGGAATGCATGCAGAACAAAAACTGAAGAATGTGAGCAGAAGAAAAGGAAACAGGCACGGTAAGTTCTCAAGGCTACAATTAAAAACACAACTCTCAATATAAAGAAGGACAAAACAGGTGAAGAAATGCATACACAGCATATTGTGCTTTCATGGTTGAGATTCACAGTTTAATTTAATTCTTTCTGAGACTGTCATCACTTTTACACCTTTCTGACAACAAATGTGACATCTTGTTGTTCCTTTTCTATTATTTTTAAAATAAGCATGATGGGTAAATTACATTTGTCTGAAACAATCAACATGCTAACTAATAACCTACAATACTGCTGGTATTTTCAAAACAGGATGTGCAAAGTGATCATTTTAGCTTGTTAACCTATTACTTGACCTGTAAATGTCATAACTATTTATTCTATACAAGCCACAACACACACATTGAAAAGGTTCTTAAAGGTTCTGAAAATTTAGAGGTTGTTACGAGCAATAGCAGTGGTACAGCTCTGATGTGCATTGTTAACTTCAGAAGCTCACAGCTTAATTACCCAACATAATAATGAGCACAGTGGCAGGCCAAGGCCACAATGGGGGGGGGAAAACAAACGTATAGCTTTGACAAAGCAAAAGCCACTATAAACAAAAACATAGTGAAAGATTAGTTGGCATTTTAAGGATTATATCTGAGGTCTTTATCAACAGTTCCCCCCTCCAGAGAGGCTAGCCTGGTACATGGAGAAATTGAACACTTTCAGCTCAGACTAGTATGAGTCACTATCTGATTTCATTTAAATAATACTGCTTGCACATACAGTAAACACCATTTCAGATATTATTTACACAACATGACTATGTTATTTGCATAACTACAACATAACATAGCAGACATAAAGATATTAATGTTTTTTTTATTTATTTTGTGGAAACACTGAGGAAACACAGACTGTAAATTAAGTTTTTAAATTGTTGCACAAATGCAATTAGTCTGATTTCCAAGGAGTGTCCAATGGGCACTGACCAAAGTGCCTCAGGACGCAATCTGATAGATGTACAACTAATCAGAGCAGTGAAACATGATGGAAAAATGTAAACAAACCACAGCGTGGAGAGATGTCAGTCATGAGAACAATTACTGTGATTGGCCCAGCTTAGGCAAAGCCGGTTGGAAATCTGCTTGAATGTGAGGGGGGCCAGACTTATTCTTTCCGAGTAAATGAAACATGAGCTGTCCAATTTGTCTTTTTTCCTGCCAAGATATTGAACCCGAAACATTTAACTGAGTATGAACAGAAATTGAATCAGCCAACAATTTTGATTTTGATAGCAATGATTTAAATTATTTATCTTGCAGAACTTTTCCTGGCTTCAGTTTCTTATTTGATTTGGTGCTCTCTCTGTTTTACACTACACTACACTAGATATCTTTTGGGTTTAGATTGCTGGCAGGATTTTATTTTTTTTATTCAATCAGATTAAACATTAGTGAAAGTATTACAAATGTCACCAAGTAAGTTCATCATGCCAAACTAAGAATCCATCATTAAAATGGTACTAGCTCACCAGTGAGCAAAGAACAACCTTTATCCATTAAAGCCAGTCACTGGTTTCCAGTTGACATTTCTGAGCAATGCTGACATGCTGTACAAATATCCTTATTTACAGTATTAAGTATATCTAGTTACTAAAAATTAATGACATGCAGCATATATACCACTCCTACATGTCATTAAATTTTGCCTTCTCTCTGTCTCTCTCTCTTTGTCTGCTCTCCTTTTTCTCTTCTCTTGCCCCTCACGCCCTAACCAGTCTTGGTAGATGGCTGCCCCTCCCCGAGCCCGGAGGCTTCTTCCTGTTAAACAGGAGTTTTTTCTCCCCACTGTCGCCAAGTGCTTGGTCACAGGGAATTGCCTGACTGTTGGGGTTTTCTCTTGAAAACTGCAGGGTCTTTACCTTGCAGTACAAAGCACTTTGAGGCGACTGTGTTTGTGATTTGGCACTACATAAATAAACCTGAATTGAACTGAAATGAATTAAAACTTTATATAAAGAATTGTGTTTATTTCTTTACTTTTTATATTATATTGCAAATTACTGTTGCTATTGCTAGCGAGCTATTTAATCCTGTGGGAACACTGGGCATTTAGACAACATCCCATGGGTCATGCAGAGTTTTGGGTTTAAAAACAGTGAACAGAACAAATAGATTAGTATTTAACCAACCAATAAAAAAACCCCAAAATTTCCCAGGAGAAATTACAAACCCCCATTGTTACTCCAAAACAAGTGCCGCTGTGTTTTTTATGTGTGCACTTGTGTATAGTGTAAAATATAATACATTCATTAATTACCTCATTATTTATTAGTGGTAACTTATTAAGATTGGCTCCCTTCAAAATTCAAAGGAGCTACTTGATGTGTTTTAATGTGCAGTGCTGGTCACACTTTCTTTATTTAATTATTGATCTTACTTTCCCTTGTTGGGTGTGACTCCTCGGATTTCACAGGATGAGCGGTCCTCTGTCATTGCCCATGAGTCTACGCCTTCTGTCTCCATGACAATTGCAGTGGAACATCGATCCAGAGTGAAGCGCACTTCCTTTAAATTGGGGGAGAGTGAAGAGAGAGGTCATCCCTAATTCATGTGTAGATGTGTGAGTGTACTACTGCCTGGCACTCTCTAAAAACTGTGGTATATATATGTTCTAACCTGAAATCTACTCTATACGCAGGGAGAAAAGAAGGATAATATGCAGAGGCATTTGGCTTGAATGTGCAGCTCTTACTTTACTGTTGCTCCTCACATCAAGGCGATGCCAGCGTCTATCAGCCACCCCGACATTATTTGTTAACTGGAGCACCAGGGTCCCAGAACCGTGGTTAATTTTCAGGCTAGGTGTCCCTCCAATCAGCTCTAAGGAAGATAATGATGTGAATTTACATGAACTATTCTAAACATCAGCACAAGACCTCAGAAAAAGTAGAATATAAAATAACTTAACTTGCTAACAGACAAAAATCTAAAGGCGGAGTAAATAAAAAACCGTGATGAAATGCATTGCAAACAAAACAGGCAGAAAAAAAAATGCAAGATGCAAATACCCAGTTTGTGTAGACACAGGAAAAACCCAAGGGATGTATGAAAGCATCTCACATCAAAACAAACACGCAGTATGAACAAAAAGGGAGGGTGACAATACAGTAACAAAGCTGAGCTATAGAAGAGAATCTAAATTTGCACCAGAAACAAACAGTTTTAAAAGTAAGTTGTCAAATTGGAAATAAAACAGTTAAATGGTTGCTTTCCCCGAGTTACTATTCCCAGTGAGTTCTGTGCACGATTTCTGAAATTAGATGTCATTTGTTTTTATTTATTGATTGTTTTTTTTAATCTCATTTTTTAAATGGTGTAAGTCCCACAAATGAAATTGAATTCACCTTCATTATAATCGGGTGGAGGTATAAATCTGATAAACCTGACCAAAAATATGTGCCTGGCTGGATACCAGCAGTGGTAAATTAGAAAGTATGTTTTCTGTAATTTATGTGAATCAGCCCCTTTGAGTAAAATACAAAATTATGGGTTAAGGGAATAGTAATTTGAAACTGTATGATTGTGTGTGTATCTTAGCAGCATGAATATTTATTCCATGATAGTGACGGCACTGTCATCAAAAAATGCAATTTAGACTGGTTTCTATTACTTTATATCTACTAAAGTTAACTTAATTTATCTATACAATTACAACACAATAATATGAATCAATGTAGTAACAAGATTTTCAGTTTCATTACCATCATTCTTATGATAATGCATCACTTTTTATAAATACTGCATACTGTAAATATGACACTTTATACATAGCTGTCACAATACCCAATCAGCTATTCACTTTGATTAAATATTTACTACTGTCCTTCACCTGGCAGATTGAGTTTTGAGCCTTTGTGTCAGCAAGAATAAACCCCACTGATGTGTCCTTGAGTGAGACACTGAAAGTCTATAAGCCACAAAGTCTGTTCAAAAGCTGAGCCGCCACTCTGACGCAGGGGGTAAGCAAAACAGAATTCGTTATAGCAGACGGCAAAGCATTACATACACATTAAACAGTGAAACTGGGTTTAGTGTGTAGCACCACATTAACTGTATAACTCAGTCAAGTGAGTGCTCCTATCCCTCAGCGGTGCACTAACGAACAAAATTTGCCTCATATATCTGATTAGCTACCACCCAGTAATTAAACACACAAAATTAAGTTGCAAGTTTGAGTGCAGTAATGGCCCAGAGGCCCCTTGGCACACATCTAATTATACAGACTCTTTCTTTACCTATGGCCATGTAGTCCTCACTATCCCCAGGCAGAAGAGTGGCCATCGGGCCAGCATACAGTAGCAGTCCGTCATCTTCCTCAGTCATAAACTCCAGTGAAAGATGGCTATCAAAGCAAGGCCTTATGGGGGGAAACCAGGCATAGCCGTTGCCAAGGAAACTAACTCTCGTCTGCTGACAGTCTGGCCCCTCAAGCTGTGGGGGGCAGTGGCACCTGTAGCACCAAGGAGAAAAACAGTGAGGAAAATCAAGGCAAAACAAGGGGATAGAAACAATCAGTGTCATTCAGTTTTGAGTTCTGAAAAATCTTCATGCTGTCCAATCTCTGGATAAGTGCATGGCGACTTTTCTCTGGGGTACGTGACAGCTTTGTTGATTCACACAGACGGAGGTTTGACTTTGCTCTAACATGCTGGCTGTCAACAGACAGCCGGGAAAGCGTTTTTTCCAAATCGCATGCATAAGCTCTAAATATTCAACTCAACATTAAATCAATTAGCTATGAACACAACATTACTCTGATCTATTCTTTATCTATCACAGCTGTCTGAGCTGAACCCTCTGGAGGGAGTTCCTGCTTGGCACATCACATTTCCTTTGTTAGAAGATAATTATTTCCATTTCTCTCACTTTTCTATGTGTCGTAGCACCACAGATTTTCTCTTAAGGTATTACACACTCTGGCTGATAACTGTGCAATTGCTTCTTATTGTAGTTATCTACTTTGATTAGGCCTTGAGTGTTAAGGATCACTGCTCTTGCATAAACTAGAAATTAAATGTGTTTTATGATTCTTTTGACTCTGTTTGTGTGTGAGGTCGTAATGTTAAACATAAATAATCATACATACACACCATAAAGAAAGAGATATATGTAGCAAAGAAAAACAGCCCTTTCACTATTTGTGATGGCGTGGATGGAAAGGACCAGTTGATCTCATCCTGTCCTCTCCACTGCAGGCATGTGAGACAAGCTGGCTTTGCTGATAATGTCAAAGCCATCTATTTTCATGCGGTGTCTGAGGAAAGCTGTGTGTACTGAGACTGTTAAGGGATGTTTCTCCCATTGCTGTTTATTCTGCAGAGGGGCAACACATGTCAGGAATACTGATCCATATGCAGCAAAAGGGGCAGCTTAGGCAGAGTGTAGCCTTATGCATACATATGCACACGCCAAGCACAGTGCATCTCACTCTTTCACAGTTCCTTCATGAGAGCAATGCCAGCCCAAATCAGGAGGTGCATGGCATGTTTTTCTTACTACTGACTGACAATATCTGATCAGCTCCTGTCTGAGGTTTCCTGTTAAGCTCCATTGACAGAGAATAGAACCAAAAATTGGATTCTTTATGGCTGTACTGCATTCACAGGAGGGCATATATGGCACATACAGGGAGATATTCTTCTTACAGAACAAGGGCTTCTTGCAGCAATGTGCAGATCAACTGGAGCAGAGAGAATTTAAAGATAAAAGAAAAAAGATTCTGTACATGCTGACTGTGATGACTATGCCTTTGATGAACTTGCATGTTAATGTAAATAGCATTAACTGAGATTTTAAGAAGTTGTGAGCATAGAGGGGGAAGGGTTAATCCCCTTGCCCTATATTTATTTAATCCGAGCATAAGTATGTGCATAAAATGAAGTGCATAGTGTTTCTTCTACAATATATGCTTGGAGAGACCTCTATACCTGAAGGTAAAGTCCTGTATATTGACTACAGACATTTATCAGTATGTAGGGTTAAATTCAGAGTACAGGTCTATAGCCTTGATATGGAGGTTATATTCATTATTTGTAAAACATAACACCAGAACTTTTAAAATTTCAATAACAGGCTTCAGAGATACATTTTAAAATCCTGGTTAGATAAACTCAGACCTCAGTTTTCAAAATCATGTGCACACACACAAACATTGCTTCCACGGTACACAGATCCAAGCCTTCAAAAAAATTATGCTACTGTACATTTAGCTAACAATACAACAGAGCTCCTCAAGACTTTTAGTTCTTTTATTTGCAGCTGAGGAATATTTTTCTGACAAGGGACCAACAGCAATTTTGGGCTCAATTTCCAAGGTATCAATCTAACAGCAAGTCTACTGGGACTAGAAAGAAGACTGCAGCTCTTATTTCCGTTAAATATCTTTTAAGAGCCTGTTTCATCTCAAATCCTTAACAACTGCAAAAACGCCTCTCACCTGTATCCATTCTGGGTGTCGATGCAGGTTCCCCCATTAAGGCAGGGGTTACTGGAGTAGGAAGAGCAGCGTTGGTGGGTCATTTCTCTGGCAGCACAGCCACACACAGCCAAGGATGTTACTTCCACTGAGACCAGGGATAAAGCACCTGAGTCTATCAAGGTGGGTGAGTCACTGATGCTTAACTGTGTGGAGCAGCCGCCGGATGTCTTGCAATCGGTGTGCACACACTCATCTACTTGCACCTGGTTCACATTCGCACGGACTACTGACTGCAGCTGCAGAGAGGAAAGGAAGAGCAGAGCAGATGAGTGAGACAAAAACGAGAATTACAATAATTGTCGCTGAAGATAACAGGGATTTGTATCACCAATGCCGGTGGCCTGGGGGACACAGTGATTTACACTTGGTGAAACAAAACAGCTTCACGAGCAATGCAAAACAGCAAGGCAAGGCCTTCATCATAAATGTTTTAATATTCTAACTAGCTAATGTTAAAGAATCATGATATGTTGTTGGCTATGACAGATGAATCACAGCGCTGCATAATGAACCCATGGACGAAAGAGGGGAAGACAGAGACAACAAATAAATGGGAGAGACAAAGAGACATGACAGGGGCAGGCAGTAAACAGGCACAAAGTTGGTGTGAAAATAAAAGGGCAGATAAAAAGCTCTGCTATCTGTTTCCTTCAAACCCCCCGAGTGTATCACTTGATATACGAGCACTGATGACTATCTATCCTACATGATAGTATATGTACCTTCCTTTTATGTGCGGCGAGTACACCGTGCAATTTCTCTGGGCGCAGGTAGCCATTATCAGTTAGCACGTAGAAATGGATGTCCACAGTTTTCTCCTCCCTGTCTGCGACGCTGAAAACGTTGATACTCCCTGGTCTGACAGACAGGGTTTCAGACAGGAAGTCCCAGAACGCCTCGAGCCGACTCTTCCCCTCGACACGAGAGTCGATAAAATCTCTTGCTGTAATGCCTTCAGGAGACAAAGAGAAGGGAGGTTCACGAAATAAGAACTACTGACTCGTCAATGACAACTACAGAGTTGATCAAAGTCTACCAAGTTCCCGATTCCATTAGCATGAGACGTAGCCTAACATCCTTCTCTATTGATCCTTTTTTCATACTGAATCATCTGTAAGGCAAATGAGTCAAGATGCAGATAATAAAAATGGTTTACTTTTTCACTGAAATAATGTTAGACTCTTGACAAACTGTCTTGTACAAGATTTTTTAATGACAACAAAATCAATCACATTTGCGGTTCCACCTTCCAGTAACATGTGGAGAATGCGAGCAGTCATCTCTAATCTCCCAAAAATGATAACATCTTGGAGTCAGAGGCATCCATAATAGCCTTTGACTCCGTTTGCTGAATGACTTTTTAAATGTCAAGGACTTTACCTGACACTTCCAAACTGACCTTTATAACTCAGATGTACTCTGAGAGACTGTCAAAAAAATGAACACTCTGACATAAACTTTAGAGTGTTGAAGAGGGAGGAAGAAACGATTATCAACAAGCAGTATGAATGGTTGCTTTACAATGCTTAGAAATGTTAAATAATGCAAGTATAGAAAATTCTTTTGACAGCGTATTATTTTTGTGTTAACTGGATTGACAACCTGATAATCATTCAATGAAAAGTACCAATTTATTCTTGCCTGTGGGAGATGCTGTCTTTTTCAACATCAGGCTCGAACAAGAATTTAACAGCAACAACAAAGAGCATGCTTTTTTTTTTTCCTGCGGAGGATGACTGAGAACAAGAATCCAATTGAAAAGTTATTATTACATAATTTTTTTTATCCTTATAGTCCTGGGGTCATGTACAAGGTGCAATCAAAATGTTCCGTTACACCGCCCATGAAAATCAAAAACCTTAAGTGGTTACAATTTAGCCAATTTCCCCTTATAGTTAGTCTCCTAGGGCATTACCATATTGCCTTTAGTGTAGCTGCTATTTTTAGCTCGCTCCCTTGAAGTTCAGTTCCTGTCTCCAGCATGTGCACATCTGGCCAGAGAGCAATCATCAACTTCTGTTTCAAAGTGATCCAGCTTTAGGTCAACCATTAATGCTACAACTGACTGAGCTACAACACACCAAACGACAGTTTTTGTGGAAGAGCCCATAGTGTTCAAATTTGAATCCAGGTGAGTAGCAAGACCGGTAAAATGCTCTTTGTTGTTTCGATATTCATGGTATTGTGCAACAAAAATTTTAATTTGTCCCATTTGTAAAAATTCAGTAGAAACCACAATTGCTACACTTTCTTTTTGCCATAACAACACGATTGTTGTTCAGATTTGCTACATTTGTCTCCCTGTGACTTGATCCACTGTAGGAGATCCAGAACACATCATTAATGGACAAAAGCAAATGGTCACAACAGAGTGATATTAAAATAGCAGCAGTGCTAGAAGAGATGTGGTGCTGACCAAACAGACTACCTATGAGGTTAGATCAGCCCAATTTGAATCAGCTATGTACTTTGATTTTTAACTGTGGAATGTTTTGATCACACCTTGTACTGATAAAACAGGTAAAACAAAATGCAACACATATCTACAGTGCCCTGCGAAAGTTGGCATTCGTCAGGTTTTTTTGCCTCACAACCTGGAATCAACATGTTTCGCAGTGACATTTCATGTGATGGATCTGCACAAACTAGGCTACGTCGGTGAAGTGAAATGAGGAAAAAAATATAGAAAAATGA
>VUQS01003223.1:2369-13363 GCA_015108495.1 Heterochromis multidens
ACACACACACACACATACACACACACACACATATACACACACACACATGCTCCAACACACACACACACACACACACACACACACACACACACACACACTTGTGAATTAACAGCATATGTAAGGCAAGCCAAGCAAGAGCTATAACACTTTCCTTCCTGTGCTGAAAAATCCTATCGTGGCAATATGAGCTGTTAATAGCAAATCTCGTCCTGCACATCACTTGTGAAATGTATGTACTTCTAATCTTTTCTTTGGAAAATTAAGTCAAGACAAGAACACAAAGTGTGTGGAGCCTCAACAAAGCTTTATTTACATGCGCACTATTTCTTATACAAACTAGATTACAATTCAAAATCTAATACACAGGAAATATACCCACTAACATCAAGTTGAGAAGAAGCAAGATTAATAAAGGGCAAAAGTTCAAAGGGAAAGGTTTAGAGAGTGTATGAAGGGGAGCTGGCCTGGGCTTCTTAACAAGGATGGAAGGATTCATAAGAAGATAACATAAAGAAAATGTCCAAGAGGTGATTAAGGTTTCTAGTGGTATGTATCTATTTTTGCTTTTCTCAGCTTTAAACCAGCACATTTTGTGCTGCACGTGTGTCGAGCATGAGAGGAGGTCATCTGTGCCTGAATGAAGCAGTGGTTGTGTGAAGGGCCTGCTCGGCTATGACTACGTGTAAACTACCTGCCCAAAGAGCCGATGCATTTTACACCGAATGCACATAATGTTAGGAACGCCTTTGAGATTTGATATTTCGGGGATCAATAAGAACTCTTTTCAAAGATGACAGCATTCCCCGGATTTCACTTTGCCAGTCGTCTTCACAGGATAAGTAATTTTTAGTACAGACAGTGTAGATGAATTAAAATGTTTAGCAGTTCAGGTGATGGCTCAGGAGTCCCCCTGTCAACAGAAAAGACAGATAGTGTTCTGGAAATCTTAGATGTAGCAAGGTGTTAGAAATTCCAGCTTGTTGACATTTTCACTCCGTCATTGTAATGGGTTTGTAATAATAAGCCCATAAATGTGGGAGGATGGTGCAAGTGCTCCTTTGTAAGCCCTGATTATTATTATATAAAAAAACAGGAACAGGAACAGAGTGTTTCAGTGCTAAGAACACCGGGTTCCTCGGGTCGAGGAAGGTACAGCTAGCTCATGCACTAAACCTCAGTTAGTACAACAGACCATCCTAGCCAACCATGCACATCTACTCCTCCTTCCTTCCTTGGCCTCAAAGTGATATACACAAATCTGTACACTAATATACATAACAGGGAATACACTTCATGTCACTACCCCAAATGGAGAAGGGGTCTCCAGATGCTACAACAATGGTGCCTTCCACCATTTTCAAAATCTGGTTCAACAATTTAAATTTCTGGTAACAGTGTTCCCTCCTTACCCGGTGTGTAACGTCATTTACTATGTCTTCAAAGTCAGAGGTATTACAAACTCCAAGGGTCAAGTACTACATGAGCATATAAGGACATACAGCGAGTATATATGCATTTCACACGATTCATAATGCATAAATACATACATGCATACAGTCGGCTGTGCTGTATGCACCGCGAGGAGTTACACATCCTCGTGAGATTAATTCAACTGAAATAAACTCCATAGATAAACACATACACACATTAATATGTATTTAGGAGATACAGGAAGTCACCTGCAGGAGCACCAGGCGTGTCCACAAGGGGATGTGTGTGTGTGTGTGTGTGTGTGTGTGTGTGTCAAGAGTCAAACAAGAGGAGAAAAAAGCTATGACAGCAAAACCAAAAATAACAGACTGTGTGAAGTAATAATCCTGACATTTATCGTCCTTCTAATTCTTCATCCTGATGGCCAAAAGTTCACAGGTTACAAGTTCAGAAACACAAAGAAAATGTTTTTTTTGTCCCCCCTCCCCACGAAATGTTAAAATACTACTTGAATGTGACTTGACGTTTCTTAAATGGAAAGCCTTCCTTCCTCACCCCCTGAGTGATTCTGTATATGCATAACAAGCCCCACAATCTCATGACAAGAAACCAGCAGAGCTTAACATGGATCCCTGCTATTGTTTTTTTTTTTTCTTTTTTTTCTGTGTGTATATTATAAGTGTGTGCATAAATGTGTGTGCTGTGATTTGGCTGCCAGCATATCCTACTGTTTATTTCAAGTAATTTGGCAATATACAGAGATAGCTTATTGTTTTAATCAAGAAACAAATGGCTTCTAGAGGAATGAGCCTAAAAAAAAAACCTGCTCCCCTTGCTCAACCTTATCGTGCTACAAGTGGCTGCAGCTCTGGGCTTCTGGGCATTTTGGGTAAAAACAGAGAAAGAAAAGAACAAATAATATGCACAGCTTCCTCTCAGGACAGGATTCAACACTGTTTATATAGCACCTGTTGTGGTGTGGAAATGTTCACAACCCTAGGACACAGGTTTTTGTTTTGGCTACATCATATGCTGTGATAAATGACCTCAACAGAACTCACCAGAAGCTAAGAAAGCATTGAGAAGACAGACAAGATCTTTTCCTTCTTGAATTTTTCCCTGCCCTGCACTGTAGGAAAACTCTGTGGCAGAAATCTTCTTCCTCTAGTCTTTTTTTTTTCATATTTGATATACACAAGGATAAAACATAAGCTGTAATTGTAATCTAACCCTCAGTATGCTGCTGTTATTCTAAAGTCATGCAACATATAATATAGAAAACAGCAAGTAAAATGGCATTAAACTGAGGAATTTCAACTTCTGGGGTTTTTGGAGATTTTGCAATCTGGGGCAAAGTGTCAGTTTGTCTATATGTGTGCTTGCATTCACTGAATAAGTGGCCGCTCAGTGAGTAAGACACTCCCATTTCCACCTTTTCATTTCACCAAAACGCCGACTTGTTTTCTATAGACATGTATGATTAAGAAACAAATATGATAATACAGAAAAACAAACACAGGACATTTAAAATTACTCAGAACAGAGGGAATTTCTTTTTCAGTACAACACATCTTAGGAAACCACTGGATCTGATTTACACCACATCACTTCTTGATTTTTTTTTTTTTCACTTTACACTTTTCTCTTTTTGTTACCTTCATTGGGAACAACTGCACCGTGCACTCCTTCCATTCTTTGCTTGACATTTAGTCCTCATATTCCACCTGAAAACCTTTTTGATAAGCAGTGTTTCTTTGATATCAACAGACTGGGTGTCAAAGGAAAATTGCATAATTCTAAGATTTGTGAGTTTGTTGTGACTGTTAGATGTAGCTTTCTTTTTGTTGTTGTTTCACAAGAAACTTTGAGGGCTCATGTGCAGCATCTCTAGAGTCTGCCGGATTGTTCATGGTTCACCAGTGTGGGAGCGAAGGTAAAGCTCTCAAGAGGAAGTCTTCTTCTGTAAACACAGGGTTGGTTATTTTACATTGTGCTGATGGCAGGTTTGGCAAAAAGGATGTCGTGCGTCTTCTCTTGCACCACACAGGTCAGACCTGGAGAGAAAAAGATATGATTATGTTAGTGTTCATGCTGTGTTTATGACTTATTCAGAGACTGTGTAAAATAGATGGACACAGATAGCCACATGTAGGAGGTGCCTTAAACCTGACTGGAACTCCTCTGGTTACAAAAACAGGTTTTGAGGTTTTGCAGAAACATGACTACTGATCATGGGATGTTAACTTGTCTGCCATTTTGGATGTATGTAGGATCATGTGAATAATACGGTGGCCCTGAGAGGTCAAAGGGACTGCAACTTAAGAAAACACCAGCAAAAACATGGCATCACATGATAAACCTCAATAGAAGTCTATGAGAAACTGACTACTTGTCACTTTAATTATGACTTCAGTAAACATTTTCCTGGTGAGTTTATGGTCTCAGTCTTATTTAATTAAGCATGATGTTTGTTTTGTAAATGGTAATATTTAAAGTAAAATAAATGAAGGGCATGTATTTGGGTGAGTCCAGCTTGTGGTGGACAAGTTGCTACTGTTTGACTGTGCAGTGTCACTGGGTTCTCAGTCAGATTCACCCCTCACTCATGACTACAGGTCTCAAAAAAGTAGATGATAATGGCCAAAATGCTCAACTCAAGGCATCTAAACAGTACCCATAACACCACGACATCATGGTAGCTATGTTTATCTTTTACAGTGGGGGGAAATAATTATTCCAAGGGAGCCATAATTCTGGCTGGATTATAGGGGATCACATACTTATTTCACTCAATGACATGTAGATCAATTTATAACTTTTATGTAATGTGTTTTTTTTTTCTGGATCTTTGGTTGATATTCTGTCTGTCTCCATTAAAATGAAACTACCATAAAAAGTAGAGACTGCTCATTTCTTTGTAAGTGAGCAAACTTACAAATTCAGCAGGGGATCAAATAATTATATGTAGTCAACGGTCTTATTAAAAAACATGTAACACATAGGGGAAAAAAAACTACTGAAGAAGTTTTATTTAGTAGGTCAATTTGGTTTAGGAAGAACAATCACGGTTGAAGTGGTTCAGTAAAGAAAAAAACCTGTAATTTTGTTCTGTGAAGTCTTTTCTTGACTCCTGTTAATATTACATTATCTCAGTGCTTTTGTCTAAGTCTGTGTCTATTCACGACACCACTAACTCTACAAACCTACTGTAAGCATGACATGTATTAGATAAAATGTGATTTTTTTTTGAGAAAAAAAAGTGAATTAGCTCTTACATCTAATGTCACATTATTTACTGCAAAACACAAAACACTCAAATATACATACCTGCTCTGCTCTCACCCTCTCAGCCAGGTACCCAGCTCTGAGAGGTCTGCTTGGTGCTTGTGAAGTTGCTGACTCCATTCATGTTGGCAAGAGAGTCAAAGTTAAAATCCAGGCCATCTGCATCCATAAGGTCATTCCTGATGATGGTTTCCATGTCGCATTCCAGGCTGCCACTGAATATATCCAGGTCCAGATCTGTGGGGAAACGATCCTGACAGTTCCCTCCATTGCTGCTAACTGTCCCATTCAGGAAGATTGAGGTGTCAATCTGCATGGAGGAAGACCCATTTCCTCCCAGGGGTGAGAGCAGGAGCTGCTGTTTGGCATTAGCCAGAGTGTTAGCCTCGTTCACTAGGTTCAAGCCTCCGTTTATAGACCTCAGAGAGCTGTGATTGTGGTTGTTACTTCGCAGCATCTCTTGTTGGTTGCTTTGAAGTCCTCCAGTGGTCCCAAAGGTCATTATGGGGTCATTGCGGAGCATGAGGCTGCGGCGGGAGTTCTGGGAAATGACGGCAGCTGCACTGGCCTGTGACATCAAAGGGTCGGACTGAGTCATCATGACATCACTGTGGTTGTGACTATCAGAGTTGAGCAGGTCTTGTAGTGTCTGGCTGCCAAAGCGGGACGTGCTGATACTGGAGAAGGACGTTTGCTTGTTCTCCTGGATGGTCTGCATGGGGGACGAACGCAGAGAGGAGCCCGTTGTGTGAGGGCCGAAGATGGAGTTACTGTAGCTAGTACTTCCATTAGAAGAAGAATTGGAGGATGGAGAGGAAGTGGAGGAAGGCGAGGCTATCCCATTGGGTTTGGACCCAAAACTGAACCCTGAGGAACCATTTGGTGCAGTCTGGCTGGAAGTGGTTGGCACCATGTTGATGTTCTCCAGGAACTCCTCCATTATGTCATCCGTGAGTCCATCATTCAGATTCATTGTACCCGCCAGGTCTGCCAAACGGGGCAGCTCAGTCGGCACAGCCTTCCCATTCGTCTTGGCATTCCCAGGAGACAGTGTTCTGCCAGGACTGGAGTAGAGCATGGGTGAGAGAGGTGGCTCGTCATCAGGCACCTCATCTAGCTCGGGGTTGGCCAGAATAGGTGAGAGGCGGCCACTCAGTGTGCTGGCGTTGGAGTTTGTGCGAGAGCGGAAGTCTGTCCAGGCATCTAGCTCCTCACTGCTGCGTGACGTTGGGCTTCCAGGCCACTTGGAGAGACCTGAAGGACTGTCTGCACCACCTTCACCAGCTGCAGCAGCTGCAGCCTGCAGGGCAGCCTTCTTCTTGGCAGCACGGCCGCGGGCGGACTTGGTGTACTTGTTGCTGTTATCCATGGAGACTGCCCGGCGCCGTGGAGCCTTGCCACCCTTTCCTCCCTCTGGATTGATCATCCACCAGGAACTCTTTCCTGTTCCCTCATTCTGGACACGGATGAAACGACTGTGGAGGGATAAGTTGTGCCGGATGGAATTCTGTAATACAAAACAGAGAAGGAGACTCCGCTGAGTGTTGTGTGCAAAATACTTTTTGCAACAATTACTCAAACTATGCCTGTCACCAGTATGGATTTGTATCCATTCTTCCTTTTGCCAATACAATATTCAATGAAAACCTCTCATTAACTTCAACAACACTGATCCATAAACCACCCACTAATGCTCATTCTGCAGTCACGTAAACAGTTCTTCTCAGTGACTAGACATACAAACAGCAAAAGCCTATTGTTTCAATTGTTGATCCACTAAATATAGACAGGCTCACATTAACATGGTGCAGCACTTAGCGCTGATGTCTGCATTGTTCCTACTGTCGCTTTTGTGTTGTGGGTATAAAAGAGAAAATAGAGAGACAGTGTTCTAAAAATCAAGCCTCCTCAGTAATGAATGACACATACAAAGAGCCTCTATATGTCAGATCATGTGTGTTTGCACGTGACTGTTTGTCTTGACTGGTGTGTATTGATCAGCTCTGAGCTCCTTCCTTGTGAGAGGCCAAAAAGCTCACTGCGGGGAAACTTTTGCACATGACAGTCCCTGCCAGTAATCAAGAGTTTCATTCACCGCACAGAGATGTATGCACTGAAGCGACTTTGCACAGAATTTTACCACACTAGCAATCAGCATTGAGCTACTTTCACATGCACTGCAGCCCTCAATTTTTCTAGACATTATCCAGAAACACAAATGTCAAACTCAGTTGCATCATTAAACACTCTTTACCACTCTTTAAATACTCTTTAACACTCCCTACCAGATCAATAGTACAAAGTGTGTGTCATGTGCAACCGATCCTTTATATAGAGAGCAAGTTACGTGGAGAAGGACACATGCCATCATATCATCATATATCCTTCTGCAAATTCTTCTTGGGTACCTCTTATCACCTAAGCCAAACTGAGCATTTCAAGTAGTGAGAATACACACAAATGTCCTCATGTGCCACGTGGGAGAAAGGGCAACTTCACCGCTTGTATAACCCCCATCCTCCCGGAGTTCATGAGTAACATCAGTCTGTTATCTGTTCATAACTCTGGCTGAAAACTGTGCAAACTAAGACACTAGACAAAGATGGTATACCTGTCAAACTTCATGTTAGAAATGTTGTTGTTACTGTGTTAGTATGATTATGTTAGTCAAACCAAAAACTGGTGATACTGAGGTGATAATTTGATATTTCTAGTAGTTTCCAGAGAATACACTTCTTCTGGACTTCTTTTGGAAGCGATGGCTTTGGTTATAGTTAAACCACAGATAAGAGTCAAAGGCCAGTAAAAGATAACACTGTTTCATAAAACTGGGATACTATTTAAACAAGAAAAGGTCTTGCAAGTTTTATTGATGCGTGTCATTGAGTTTTCATTTGCACAATAGCAAAGATTCACGTGCCTTGTTTACTTTAGAGAAGTCTATTCACTTCAGTACTCTTTTCAGTAACTGATTAATGCAGGTTAAATGGAGGATTGTATTGTGTAAGCTCAGTAATTTAAGACTTGAAATTCCAACTTGATCCCTAAATTACAAACATGTTCTTATCCATCTGGACACCCCCCCTCCTCCCTGCTGTCACACACATGCACCCACATTAACATGCACATGCTGCCATCTGGTTACATAAGAGGACATCACTTCATGGATCTTATATGACAGGATAATAATGTGTACACACAGCCACATTCTCAAATTTCAACTCACAGTAACACAATTAGGAGTCTTAATTAAAAACATGCATTTTAATGAATCACTAACATATATGGTTATAACCTTGCCTCTAGCATTAATTACACTTTCTTCGTCTTCTTGTGCCGCACAATCTATTGAAGGCTTTGTTGAATTCATTATTTTGCCTCAGTCTCCTTCTCTTTCCATACCCCCTCCTTCTTCCGCAGTTTCTGTTGTTTCACAAACACATAGCTCTTATGGGCCCTGTGGGACTCTGGGGCTATGCTATATCCTCCCATATAAACAACCCAACCGCCATCCACAACATGCACGCATTTTTCCCCCTCTCCGTTTTCCTCCTATGTATATTTTTACTCCTGAAAACAGAACAGACTTCTGGGTTCAAATCAACGAGAACCGACATTTTCTTGTTTTTGTGGGAATCACAATATTGTTTTCCACGAAGCAGTACCGTCTTCACCGGGCAACAGTTTACAGGCAATTTGGTCGGGACTGTTATTCTGGTCAACAGCAGCTCAGTCAGAGAGGAGAAAGAGTGGGTTTAAGTTACATTTCTGAATGCTGTGTTGGCAAAGCAAGATCTCTGGGGCCAAACTGAACCCATGACCCTGTGTGAGTGTATGCATATTTGAGCATGCACTATGGGTGTGGTTGTGATAGTTATATGGAAATGCTCTTAAATGGTTTGCAACTGTTATACAAAAAGTTGTTTCTGCTGGACTGTATGCTTCTTCTGACCACTGCTGTGCATTGCACAGAATTATGAATGATGTGTGCGCACAGATATATTTCTCAAGTGTACACCGTGTATTCTGCAGTGAGGTAAGGGGAGAATAAATACCAGCGAGACCATTGTTTATCCTCTGCTGGCATCTCTTGAGGCATGACGTAATGCTGCTTCATTACAGAACATTTTATAAACACACACACACACACACACACACACACACACACAGACATACACACACGTACATAAATGTTTCCATCTGCTAGGGAGATGTAAATAATGGCAGGGGATCGACTTTGTAAAGGAAAAATAAAAATTTTGGCTGGATGAATAATAGGAGAATAAATAGATGGCGAGTTTCTTCATCCGGCTGGTGTAAATGTTCACCTGCCAGCACCTGATACTTCATCAATCCTTCTTCCTCACTTCATCCTACATCCCTTGCTTCCCCCACAAACAAAGCCACTTGTTTGATGTTTCACTTTTCCATGTCACTGCTCGTTTCCTTCAAATGGAAAGTGTGATATTTCATAACTTTGTGTGACGGTGCAGTGATAAAAACAAACAGGACATCTGCAACCAAAGCATGGACAGTGATAGGAAGAAAAGAAAATTTGGCTCCAAGTGAAAGAGAGGGTAAGAACATGATGATTACAAGATGAAAGAATGAATAATGTGCATCCTGTCAGTACTATGTGTGATAAACTAGTAGAAGCAGGCCCTCCGACATACTCTTCCTCACAAACTCTGCACTGATTGCCACTTTTATTCTGGAGAATTCAAGGATTTCCTAGACATATTTTTTCAAATGTTTTTTTGTTTAAGCCTTGAGTGCCACAATCTGCATTGTACCTAGATGAAGAACTGCTTGTGGTTTAGTACATGGAAAGTATGTTGATTTATAATTTTGGTTGCTTGACCTTTTAACTATTTAAAAATTTTTTGCTCCGCATTTCTTGCAGACATTCAGCCTCTCCTGCAAACCACAACATCTCATTTCTGTCTACCATGATTCTTCTACTGCATTTTAATGACACACCCAGCATATTGTTGAACTTTCCATGAGTTCATTAAATTCCATACAAAGTATAAGAACAACTCTTATAACACACATGGTGAGCTTTTCCTTTGTAAAAAGCTAAATCCCAAGTTCTGGATCTTAAATTTAAAATCCATCTCCTTACTGCCCATCTTAATCTTTCTGTCATAACTGACAGACACTCACCGGTCAATTCATTAGGTACACCTGTTCAACTACTTGTTAGTGCAAATATCTAATCAGCCAATCACATGGCAGCAACTCAATGCATTTAGACATGGTTAAGATCACTTGCTGAAGTTCAAACCGAGCATCAGAATGTAGAAGAAAGATGATTTAAGTGACTGTGAATATGACATGATTGTTAGTGCTGGACAGGCTGATCTGAGTATTTCAGAAACTGCTGATTTCCCACACAACCATCTCTAGGGTTTACAGAGAATGGTCTGAAAAAGAGAAGATATCCAGTTGGTGGCAGTTCTCTGGGTAAAAATGGTCATGGATGTGCAGCTGACAAATCTGCAGCGACAGTGTGATGCTATCATGTCAATATGGACCAAAATCTCTGAGGAAGGCTTCCAACACCTTGTTGAATCTGTGCTACGAAGAATTAAGGTAGCTTGGAAGACAAAAAGGGACCCAACCTAATGCTAGCAAGGTGTATCTAATAAAGTGTCCGGTGAGTATAGATTTAATGGGATAATGGCATTACAGCTCTTTCTTGAAATTCTTTTCTTACTTTGAGTTGACCTCGTTTTATTTTTTTAAAATGTGCTTGACGGTTTAAAAAAACAAAACATAAAAACAAAAAAATATTTAAGTTCTTTCACTTGCTGAAAGTTTGAACTTCATGGATTTATATGTGAACATGGCACATTACAGCGTGAGTTGAATACTGTATGCCTACTACTGTAGCTCCTCTGGGGTATTCCCAAAGCCCATTAATAAAAACTGCTCACTGAGACAGCAGCTCTGATTCATAGCTCCTACTATGCAGCCACAGCAGCTAAATAACACACATACACACACAAACAGAGCTTGCAACAGAAACCTTCCAATGCAGAATGACACTACTGACACTATTCAGGTAACTTTAGGGACTTTTTTTTCCCCTTCTAATCTCTTATTTGTCTCTCATGTGAGCTTTAACTTCTGATACTTGAAGTTTAGCAGGAGGGCCCTGCCTCACTGCTTTTGGTTTCTAAAAAAAATTATTGTTTTTCAAAGACCTAGTTTGACATTTTAGGAGAAATATGCTTTTTTTTTTTTTTTTTTTTTTTTTTAGGTTTATTTTATTT
>VUQS01003223.1:13383-30999 GCA_015108495.1 Heterochromis multidens
ATCCATATTACTCTCATATCTGTTGGTTAAATAGGATGTGACAGTCAGAGTATGGTTAGCTTTACTCAGCATAAAGAGTGGAACACTGGTTGCAACAACAAAAACTTGAATTGTAATGGTGATTTAGTTGTGCTTGCAGATTTTGTTACTCTCACAGGGAGCCATCCTAGCAATTTAAACACTGCGAAGCTAAGCAAACCTCCAAGGTAGCCGTAGCTTCATATTTAGGTTCCAGAGGTTAATCTAATCTAATTTTTGGCCAAAAACAAAAAGAGATAAGACATGTTTCCCCACAGACAGAGACTGTACCAACATCTGATCTGATATTAAATAAAGTGATTTTTCTGATGACGTTTTCTATGACTCACCTCTAGATAATGCAGGTTCAGCTGTCAATTGTTTATCAGACCGGTTATCCAGGTTTACCACAGTTATATTTTTAAAGCCAACTAACTCAGAGTAGCCGCACAAAGTTGAACTCGCTTTGTGAGACAGGCCCCAGCTGGGTGAGTGTGTGTGTGTGTGTGTGCACCAGCTGCAGCTAAAACTCAGGAACACAGAGGCCTTTTTGTCTGTCAGCAACATGTGGGAACAATTAATCACTGTCAGCAACCACGTTAGGAATCTCTCTCTCTCCTTTCTCTCAATCTTCAGATTTTTGAAGGTTTGTCAGTGAATGCATAGAGTAGTTTTGCATTTATGCAAATCTGATTGCAGAAGGTGCATATGTTATGTGCACAATAAAGTTTTTAAACAAAGAAGGTGATTTTAAGTTCACTCAGGGAATTTAGACTGATGTACAGGCAAAACGTCTTGTTGTAAATGCAAAGAAAAGAACAACCGAAAAGTAATTTAAAAGCAGATTTTTCTGATTGGTCCAAATGATCCTAGGAGTGCTTTCTAATTGGTTGTTGCTGCAGCAGTGGTGATTGGTAGAGTGAAATTGCTTTATGTAGCCAGGCAGTACAGAAAAGGGAGGGTCTACGTGGTGTTGCAAGTGTATTTCATCACCCAGCTACAGCACATATTTAAACTCCAATGTATGAACTGGGTCAGTTTTGCTTTGCCTTGTACTCTGTGTGTGTCTGAGAGAAGTGGTGGACACAAACAGTCTTCATCTGAAGCTGAAAAAGGTGTGGGGGCAGGGAAGACACAGCTTTTCATGTGTTGTGCTGCAGGAAAGAGGTTTGCCATGAGGTTACAGTGTCATGAAGTCATTACAGAGCACTGAGTCAAAGGTGCTTTGAGGTTGCACTTCTCACCCCGTACATCTTACAGCCCACCCCTCTAACCCTGCTTCTACTGATGTGATTGGACAAACTGTGTGACCTGAGCTTCACACCTATGGTGTACTTAACCACCAACTGGTACACTGTGTATGTTTTTGAGAGCCCTAGACAAACATAACCACACTTTATCAGCCATTATGTAAACCAGCGCTAATCTGAGACCAGTGTCAACAGAGACTTCTGCAGGGTCAAGTGTACAACTATCACAAAATTAGCTACCATTTAAGATGAGGGACTGATAAGTGGACACACTTAAAATAATACTTGGCTTGCCCTGAAGTTTGGTGTGTTTAGAAAATGCTAATAAGATTGCATTTGTGCAAACAGGTGGTAGGTAGTGTTCTGGCAAATGGATGACAGATATGACCATAAAATGCTTCTGAGGCAAACACAATGAAGAGACAAAGAGGCTCATGGTCTTATTTAGATATGATAACTCTGAGCATCATAGTTTATATGATGGCTCTGTTGTCTAACAATTCTGCTATGTTTATGAGTTGCACTATACTTCTGTAATGAGCCTATCCATTCTTACTGCATGAATTTAATGGGTTTATATTACTTAAAATTACTGCATAGCTACTCTGGCAAGAGCTATATTTGTATAGTGATGCATTTACTGGCACTTTACTTAGTTAAATTTACAGTTGAAGTGGATGCCATAGCAGACCATGGCATCCAGACCTTAAGAAGTCAGTCAGTCAATAAACAAAGACAGACACAAGATTTTTGCTTATGAGGTATTTGTTATCATTCAGTCCCTGTACAACCGTACTGAGAGCCTGGTTCACAGTAAGTTGGACCAGATCCTGGTGGGTGTTGGGACTCTGCCAAGCTGCTCTTTGTCACTGATTTCTTTCATACCTTTTATGGACAGAATTTATAGTTCCAGCCAAGCCACGGAGGGTTTCCCCTTTGGTGGCCTTGGGATCACCTATTTGCTTTTTGCAGATGATGTGGTTCTTTTGGTTTCTTCAGGTGCTGACTTCCAGCTCGCATTGGGATGGTTTGCAGCTGATTATGGTGGGAATGAGAATTAGCACCTTAGCAAGTCTGAGGCTAATGCCTCGTTTCTACTAGTACCTACTTGGCTCGACTCGACTCGACTCGGTTTTTAGGGTTTTCCATTAGGTGGTAGTACCTGGTACCAGGTACATTTTTAGTACCTGCTCGGCCGGGGTTCCAAGCTGAGTCGATCCGAAAATGTGACGTCAATGGACTATGTGCCACTGATTGGCCAGTGAGTGACGTCACTAGATGAGTCATAAGAGTGACTCCTTCACAGAAATCAAACCCGCCATTTTTGAAACCCGGCAACAAGGGAAATGGTGCCACACGAACCTACACCATGGTTCAACAATGAGGTGCAGACATTTACCATCAGTTTAGCGGCAGGTGTACCATCGCCTCGATGTCCTTCATTGTTGTGTGTTTGTGTTGCATACAAATGACGTCACGGGACTTTCGGGCCGCATTGCTACAATGACCCCACCCAAATTGATGTGGTACTCAATTGTAATGGAAAACGGCCGAAACCGAGTCGAGTCGAGCTGAGTAGGTACTAGTGGAAAAGAGGCCTAGGATTCCAAGCCAAAAAAGGGTGGAGTGCCCACTCCAGCTCGGAGAATGGTTGCTGCCCCAAGTGGAGGAGTTTAAGTATCTTAGGGTCTTGTTCATGAGTGAGGGGAGAGTGGAGCGTGAGATTGACAGATGGATGGGTGTGGCATCTGCAGTGATGCGGATGCCCTAAAAGTGAAGCAGCTGATTTACCAATTGATCTATGTTCCAACCTCAACTATGGCCACGAGCTGTGGGTCAGTAGGGTCAGTGGGTAGCCAGAAGGCATCTGGCTAGGATGCCTTGTGGGAGCTGAGGTGATTCGAGCATGAGGAGACTCTGGGGCAGTTCCAGGACATGCTGGAGAGACTACATATCTTGGCTGGTTGGTGTTCCTGGAAGAGAGGGAGGTCTGGGCGTCTCTGCTTAGACTGCTTCCCTAACCCGGACCCGGAAAAACGGCAAAAAAAATAGATGGATGGAATTTTGCTTTGCTTTGAAATTACACATTAAAAACTATATACATTTATGGAGTGTAAGATAATGTAGTGTTGAACTTGTTACTACCATCCATCCATCCATCTGGGTCTGGGTTATGGGATGTTATGTAACAGCTTGGAACAGTAATGGAGGATCATGAGTAAAACAATTTTTAGAGAAGTTGCAATGTCAGGTGCATGGACCTATTAAAAACCATACATCCATGTATGTATAGATGACCTGTGTATGTAAGTTGTAGTGGAGAGCAGTGAAAGTGTAGCCAGGTAGCGTCAGACAGAGGTGAAGATGACATGCAGGTCTTTGACACGTATATGGTGGATTATAAATAAACTGCCCGGCTGGTCTATGCTAACACTCCTAAGAGAGGACGATTATTTATACTGTGACCCTTCACAAACACACACACGCTCACATAAACACACACACACACACACACTCGGTCCAGGTTCCAGCTACCCTGAGCTCTGGACTGCAGACAGAACATTCCATTCTCTTCAATCATATGTGCGTTTCCTGGCCAGCGGCTGGGTGTCTCTCTTAGCTTGTGTGTGTGTGTTTAAGTTGCCTTTATGTGTGTGTGGGCTGGACAGGGATCTGGTGCTTGGCAGAAGGAACCTTGTTACTCGTCATTCTGATTATATTTCTTTTGTACAGTTTGTTAATTTGACATATCATAGTGTAAACTGGAGCATCAAGTTCCTCTTACAGTTGGATTGTAGTTAAAGTGAACACACACAACCATGCACAAACACTGTTTTCCATAATTGTGACCCAGTTAAACCAAAAGATAGCCAGCTACTGACATCACAAATGCCTTACTAATGCAATATTAACCTCTCTCTCGTTCTCTATGCTTCCGATCCATCTTCTTCACCCTCTTTTCCGTCTTTTTAACTGCATAATGTGTAAGGCCCCATGCTCAAAGAGCTCCTTGTTTACTCGACATTTCCTCCAATCGCTTTGCCTGAGTTGGGGGGAGTTGGCTCACCCATCCCACTTCAAACAACCAATCAGTTCAGATCATGCAAAGATAATGGTTAGTCATGTTACCTTGCCCAGGCTTCACTGGGTCAGTGTGTTTTTATCAGTACTAGGGCTATAGGAACTTCAGCACATGCACACAGACAGAGAGAAACTGGGGGGTCGGGGATATGTCCGGAAAGAAGCTATAAACAAATCTAATTTCTGACATCCACACACAAAAAATATGAGCTTATGAGACATATGCAGTCGTACATTCACCAACACGCTGTTCATTATAGCACAGAACAGTATGTGTAGTTTTTGCTTTGGGACAACACAGGACATCCCTGCTGGGTTTTATCAACCCGAGTTCCAGGACACAGCGTCCCAAAGCTACGGAGCTAAGTGCGCCTGCCAAGAACATATACGCACACACACATGCAAATACACACCCACACACACAACAGAAACAGCTCAGCTAAGACAAAGATGACTTCTTCAGACACAGAAGGAGAAACAGACTTGCAAGAGAGAGTCAAAAGCTGAGTGCATCCAAAATCAGCAACAAATCTCTCATATCTGTGCTGTTTTGTTTTGTAAGAATTCAAGCTGTACTATGACTAAAAACTGCACATGCAAGTGAACTTGCACATGGATAAGTCAACCGATATAGATAACTTTCTATTCCAATATTGATCAAGCCTGGCTATGAAATCCCTGTTATATTATTGCCAACTTGAGCTCTTTTAAGCTCCTTGAGTCTCAACATAAAAATGTGCCATCACTTAATGAAGCAAGGACAAGACATCTGCCGGTGTCTGTAAAAAGAACCAGAGTTTTAAAAAATGCTTTTAATATATTAGCTGATAAGCCGCTGGTAGATTCAAAATACATTTGTTGTGTGGAGTTGTTTAGGTTTTTCTCTGGCCGTTTAGTTTACAGATCCTCTTCCCTGGCTTTGGGATGATGCTGTGGTGACTCTCAGCCTGCCCTTTTTAAGAACTTGAACTATTTCATCAACAGACATCTAAAAATAGTGAGAGACCAGAGGGCAGGCCTGGCAGCGATGACTATCGTGGCGTGTGAGCGCTGATGACAGAAGCACTGTTAATGCACACACACAGAGAAGGAAAACACATTTATGTGTGGTGGTGCAAGATATACCTGAGTACACAGAGAGAATGGTAAAAAGACAAGAAAAGCTAACCACCAAATGATCCAACTAGTATGCATCACAGAGTTTTCCTGCGTGAACAGGTGATTAATGAGTGTGTGTGTGCAGGAGAGATAGAAAGACACTGAGAGAGACTGGGGGAGACAAAGCTAGATAAAGTGTGGAGGAAAAGAGGGCAGCCTCAGTATTAAGAGTAGCAGGGTGCCTACATGATTAATTACATCTCTGTGTGATACGAGAAGGCTGAAGAGCAGAGGGACAAGAGGTCGTGGTGGGGGAGAAGGGCCGAATCATACAAAATGATTAGGAAGGGGAATGTTGCCATTCCTATGGGAAGATATGGTGCAGGTGACAAGGAATATGTTTGGGATATGAGTCTCGCAGCTACACCTCGCCCGTCAAGACAAATTTCAAGGACAATGTAGTAACACAGTGGGATTTATTTTTGGTATGTGGGTTGTTAGTAAAAAACCTGTTCATTTTTGGCATAAGCAACATCAAGTGAAGGAGTTAACATTTTTCTTTTTCATAATATTGCTCAGTAGGTAAAACAGCAAACCAATTTGAATTTCTGAATATTTAGCTCTGAAACCAGGGCTAGTATTATTCACCAGTTTCATTACTCAGTGAATCTGTAGTGTTTTTTCCTGCCTTACTTACTGACACACTCTCTAACAATCCACTGAGGCTTATAGGTGTTGTAGCATACTGTAGCTAAAAAAGGTTTAGAAGGATATACTTGTTTTAAAATATACTGAGGATGTCATTGAAAAAGACACTGTGCAACTCCAAAAAAATTGGGGAAAAAAATCCATGGTTTACAAAAAAAATTATTTAACAGTTAAAAGAAAACTGATAGAAGAAGACTGGGCCAGGTCAGGGGAAAGAGAAGAGGAGGGACAGTAGCAGGATGGTAGGGTGGGGAGAAGCACATGCCGTTTTAATGTGTGTAGCTTAGGTGAGGGTTTGACTGAGGTTTAGTGCCTTCCTTAACACCACTCTGCCCTCTGTGCATCGCTTTATTTTCACTGAGGACTTGTATGAGCTCTGTGCAGAACAAAATACTTTTAGGTGAACTGAGAACACAGATTGGCTTATGAATTACTCCGAGGGACTATGAAAGATTTATGAAAGAACTGTGCACCCTGATTTTTCTCAGTAAAAAAATACAAAGAATTGCAATACAGAGAAGATTCCCCATTCTTGTGTAACTCACATTGTGGATTTTTCTCAGTAATAACTTCTGATATTGTCTTTAATTATTTCTGCGCTACAATTTTTTTCTTTTTCTGTTTCTGTTTACAGAGCAGCACTATGTACTACCAAAAACATAAATCTTCATACAAATCACTAGATGGTTAAAAAATAAAGAAAAATCAGGGGAAAAAATCCTTTATTAATCACATGTTTCTGTTTTTTATGCACAAGAATAAAATATAAAAATTAAATGAGTATTTCTGATAAATTTATATCTATAGTATTCTAGTGTGATTTTATGCAAGCTGCAAATCTCATTTACTAGCATATGCCCATGGTACAGCATTGTTTGGTCTGTGTTGTTAAGTAGGTGCAAGGCAACACAATGATGACACAACATAACGCGCATAATTCCAGTTTTGTGGATGTAAATTACTTGTTACTGTCATGAAATCAAAATCTTACGATGCTTTTATAAAGTGTTGTAGGTGCATAAATGCTACAAATTGGTCATTTTAGGTAATTTTGTAGGTGGTTGCCAGGCAACATGATAGCGTCATAATATCTGATATAGATAAGAACCTTTAGGGGCCTAAGATGTACCCTTGTGCCAATTGTGGTTGCTGAACTCCTGATTATGTAGCAGGAGTTGGTAAACAAACAGAGAATTTGTATACTGTAGCAAGATGTATTGTAGATGTAAAAGCCCAACTAGAGACAAGGCTGTAAATTAGCAATAGCTGTAAACTCAATGAGCACCACATCAGTTTTGTGCCCTTTATTGGCACTATGTTAAATGCCATCATTCCTACCAAATAGAAATAATAATTATTATTATCCTTATTAAAAAAATTGTGTCGGATTGTAGACACAGAGTAGGTTTTTCTTCATTTTTCGGTGTGACAAGACAAAAAGGATGGTAATCATAATTTCTAGGAAGTCACATTTAAAATTTGAGGCCACCAATATGACACTCTGCCACCTGTGACCGTACAGTTGTTAATACAGTTGTAATGATGCCGATGTTAATAATAGTTGTAAGCGAACTAACGGCAAGTCCTTGAAGTTATGTAACACAAACATGCGTGTGAGTCCTGCCAACTGCCAAACTGCCTTACTGTCTCCTTTGCTGTATTAAATGTATTAGATCTTTTCTTTGCCTGTTCAAGAGTTCACTTTTCACTGATTTTTGCAAAGACCCTCCAAAGCAGACCTTTGCCACTGACTTTCTCTCAGTATGTCTGCATTTATCAGTACAGCTACTTTAGCTTTAGTGTGTGTGTGTGTGTGTGTGTGTGTGTGTGTGTGTGTGTGTGTGTGTGTGTGTGTGTGTGTGTATTCATCTCATTGTTTCTTTGATCGAATATTTCCACAGCACAGGCTGCCTGATGCCTCAGGGCTGTATCCTGGTCATGCCCACATGAGTTTGTGTAGTTTTTCTATCACTTGACGTGTGCACTGTAATAACCTCTGAAACCATCCATTCACTCCGCTGAAGGTGAGCTGCGATCTCATTTGACAGATTATGGCGATAACAGTATTACACATAATCATGTGACAAAATAGTAGTCCATAAATCTAGTTTGAGCTCAGTTGTTTGGAACTTGTGACTTGTTGTTCCTTGTTTGTATGTGTGTATTTGTGTTGTGATTGGAGCCTTGGTGCTGTAGGGGATTTCACATCTGGTCCAGATTATCTTGTGTTGAGTTGAGGCCCTGCTGGTGTTCATGGGGCTCTTCACTCTAATGGTGCTAAAAACAGATACAGTACACACAGCAGACCGCAGGGCACTGATTTTTACCGTATGCTGTACCATGACAAACATTTAGAGGATAATTGTGGTTTACTGTAACCCAGGCTTTATTTTTGCAGTTCTGCTAGCTCTAATAATAACATGATGCTCACACACTTAATTTCTGAGAAACGGGAGTGTGTGACACTCGTAAAAAGATATCCAGCTCAGTAAGAAAAACAAGCAATCAGTCAGTGTGATGGTTCTCAACCCCCGAGGTTAGTCGAACTTATTCTGAAAAAAAGACAAAGGTAAATCATGAACTGCCCATTGTAAACACTGAGCTCAGTTTAGAGATACCAAGTTAATTCCTTTCAGTTTAACCTCCAAATAAAGTAGTTTAGATAATCCTGCAAAACTTAGTTTGCAACTTATCCAACTGCCTGCAGGTGTGCGTTTCTCCACCATCATGTACTATTTTACAATAACGCATAGAAATGATCGCTAAGACTATAAAAATAAGAGGTTTTAAAGCCAAACTTAAGCTTTTATGATGATAAAGCATGCTGCAGACTCATTTGTGTTTAATTTTTAAGACATATACCAGTTTGACCTGTGATCCTGTTGGTTTAATACTGGTCTATGCCAAAAGAAAATCAGATTTTCTTTTATTTTACAGGTTTAACCTGACCTGATCTAACCAACACCTCTGTAACAGAAAGTGTTTCTATTTGACTGTATGCACATTTGAGTGCGTGTCCTTGTGTGTGTGTGTTTGTGTGTACTTGAGTGTGTGCCTTCTTCTCTGCTGATGTCAGCACTTCCAGCCCTGTCAGCTCTCTTCCTCCCACACACCAGCTGAGCAGCAGGAGAAAGGGAATGAGGTGGCGGTGAAGGTCTTTGACATGCATATGCTCACACTATGGATTTCATGTGTGTTTCAATGCAAGTGGAGATCCTAAGTAGTGTTAATGACTAAATATTGTAATTTTTATTCATTTAAAAAAGCACCTATTAGCCTCAAATAACACACTTTATCTTCACTTCACCTGATACACTGCTGCTGTGTGAGTGAGTGAGTGAGTGAGTGAGTGAGTGTGGAGGAGCTGACAGACTCCCATTCACAGTGAAACTTTAAGACAGAGGCGAGAGGACAAAAGCAGCACGATTGTGAATAAAAGCAAGCCTTGTCTCACTTTTTTGTCAAACCAAACAAAACAAAAAAAACACCCCTTCCAAACAGCAGACTTCTCTTTTGGGGCAGAAGTTCCTCTCATAGATCTCTAGTCACTCTTCTTCAGCCTTGATTTCTCTTTTCTGATCTTGAAGTTGTTTAGCTGTTAAAAGACTGTTATGCTGCTGTACCTGGCTAGGTTGCAATAGACATCATGCTGTTTGGCAATGTCATTTTTAAATGTGCAAATTTTTAAAACTTTAAAAAAAAAAAAAGTAATGCGCCATCATGTTACACAGTTAAAGAGAACCAGTTGTCAGCTATCAGTAGTTGTGATATAAAGTTCTAAGAAAGGTACACAGTTAACAGGGCTCCCCTCTCAATATGCTCTTTAAAATGCTTTTAACAGTGAACAATTGTGCACTAATATTATGGTGCATGAAAGATTCCCATCATGCACATTAAAGTCAGCACATTGTTTCTTCTGATGTTACAATTTTGGTCCCCTTTGCAAGGCAAACAAATGACACACACTCTGTTGCACACACCAACCACACTGATGCAGAATTATGCATTTCCCTCCAGCAACAGCGAGCTTCTTTTTCAGCCCCTCTGGGCTCAAGCCCTCTGAGGAGTCACATGACTTCCTGTTTCAAGACAAAAGGAAGGCGAGTCGCAGCTACCTCAACTCTGACCTGGATTTAACAGTTTCTGCAAATGCATATTTTTGTTTCTGTTGTTCCTAACAGAAAATGTATATCTGTTGTGAAATACCATAAAAATCATGACTACTGACCTCAAAGGTAAAAAAATAACAACAAAAAAAGAGGAATTGGTATCAGCTGTTGGTCACTTCACTCCTTGTGTAAACCCACAGTTTTCTTACTGTCTTACTGTGCTCCTTTCGCTTCTATTACTCTTTCATCACTTCCTGTGACAAGGACGCTTGAAAACCTGGTTTCTAGAGCAAAGCAGTTGTTCTATGACCAAATAACACACTTAACTGATCTCTGTAAGCTCACACATTGGTGTGACCGATATAATTATGCCTGATTAAACAGGTACATCACTGCAGTGGAGCTTGTGTGTGTGTGTGTGTTTGGGTATGAGCAAACACGAGCTCAGAAGTTTACGCAGGTCTGTTTGTGTAAGTGATGCAAGCGTCTGTTAAGCTTATTAATTATGAAAAGGAGCTCACAATGGCGTAAGCTTCTCATTTTGTGTCACTTTAAATGTGGACGTCTTCTTCACTGATGTACAGTCTCTGTCTATAGGCATACCTGTCTGTTTCTTAAGCATCTGCTCACAATTTGTGACTTTTTAGCTTGTGTGTTTTAATGTTTACAGGTGAAGCTACAGATCACATTGTGCAAGTCTTATTTTGCACAGTTTATTTGAGGATTTACAATTTCATAGTGGTAAATCGAGAATTAAATGTGAAATTCCTGATGTGCCCGAAACAGTGAGTGGCTACAAATGAAACCCTTTGTGCGTGTGTGTGTGTGTGTGTGTGTGTGTGTGTGTGTGTTTTGTTTTTTTTTTGACATAGGATATGAACTTAGAACCATAGCCACAGATGGGTGTACTGAGCAGCACTCTCAGAAGCACACTTTCTTTTGTGATTCTTATCTCGCCCCCCCGCCTCACATCTGCCTAGAAGAAAAGCTCAGTTTTAGTTGTTTATGGGGCTCCTAATTACTCTAAAAAAATCTTCCACAATATTGCCCTTTTTTCTTCTTTTAGGCCTGTCTGGATTTTATTAAGACTTTGTGGTATGGAAGAGTTATGCTGTGCTTTTATGCCATATTAAAAAAGTACACCAAAGGAAGTGACAGGGAGTCTGGGGGATGAGAGAAGACATGCTGAAAAGGTTATGAGCCAGACTGTGATGAATTTTAAAATGTGCATTTTTGTCCAAAGGGAACAGTCGCTCCTATTTTTTTTTTTTTTATGTGCCCACACTTCAGCTCCTTTTCTTTTTTCTTTCTTTTTTTAAAAATTTTTTTACACCTCATAGAAAGCACAGCCAAAACAAGTCTTTCTGACGTTTCTGTCATGAAACAAGCAATAAGACAAATTAAACTCATTATTTATGGTTCTCCTTTTTTGCTTCAGTGCCATGGTGACTGTAGTCGAAGCAGTCTGTATTGTTATCAGGTCTCAGTATTTATTTTGAGCCCATGGGCGGCATGAACTTAAATACCCTCTTTCTATATATTTCTATTTTAGGTACAAGTATGGGCATCTGGGCCATGTCCTCTGTCCTAGCTCTCTCACATGCTCATAGCTTCATACATGGCAATACTACTGCTCATAGGTCAGGCTGGTTTTCTGTCGTATTCATCCGTCATGACACACACATAAACAGTAAGGTGAACAGCATCCTCTATTGAATCAGTGTCCCCTCCCCACCCCGTCACCTAACCCTCCCTCTGATCAAGCTCTTTTCCCCACATGCAGCACTTTGTATTTATATTACCTCACTATTAATTGACCACTGGTAATTGCACAGCTACCACTTCTGTCTTCTGCGAGTGTGTTTTGTGCATGGGCGACCAGCAAAAGTAAAACTTACACTTTTTAGTCGTTGCTGTGTTTAAGATCGGTTGTGTAAATGTGTGCAGCTTGCTGCCATGACCTTAAATGATTGTCTCACAGAAGCCGGTCTCATCTAAGCTGCTGATCCCATTTCCCATGGCATTAGTGACTCAGTGCACTTCTCCTGACCTCACCTGTTGTAAAAAAACAAGAAACTACATAGTGTGCCTAAGTTCATGCCTAAAGTTTCTTACAGACTAAGCTGTTTGGCAGAGGATAAAAAAAGATGGAGGGAGGAATAGATGGGCAGAACAGTGTGGCCTAATCTCTTTAATCTACTGTACAGGCTCATGAATGAGTCTCTATCTTTTGCTTCAAACCCTCCTCCCACTTCCATTTTCTTCTTTCTCATTATGTGTCCGTCCTCTCCCTAACAGCTCCCCTTTTGTGATTATTTTTCCTCCTATTTTGTCCCTTCTCCTCTCTCTCTTTAATGCTCTCTCATTGCCAGTTTCTGTATTTTTCTGTCATCTCCCACTTCTTTCTTTGCCTCTCTGAAAGGTCTTTTCTAAGTCAACTCTCACAACAAAAGCTGTATGGTGGCACTAGCTGGCTGCAGGCCAAAACTCTGCTCTTTGGCTCTTTCTCCATGTCTGTGTTGGTGAGCAGCCATGACTCCATCTGCCCTTCATACCCCCCTCCCAGCTTTTCTCCTTCCACCTCTCTTTTTGTTTTTCCTCCCACACGTTCTTTTCTCTGAGGAGGCAGAGTGGGTAGAAATTTTGAGATCTCAAATGGTCTTGCTCAAATGTTCTCTTTCACGCACACACATACACACACTTTGAGGTGACTATGGAGCTGTAGGGCTCAGTGCTTCTGAAAGGGGTGTGTCTGGTAATCCTTTAGAGCTTGTGTGCAAAGGCCTTGTAAACCAGAGGGGGAAAAAAAAAGGAACAAGAAAGGAAGAGTGGAGAGAAAAAAATGACAGAGAAAGAAAGAGCTGACAGGCTTTTGAGCAGAGCAGGCCTCTTTCTATAAGGGGCTGAACACCACAACCTCCACATGTTAATAAAAAAAACCACACACACACACACACACACGTGTTCACAAACCACACTGATCTGAGAGTGTGTGACTCCTTCAAGGAGGACTTTGAAAAACAGCACCTTAAAGCTGATTGACAGCACTTTGACCCAAATGCAAACATGCACACAGCAATGAAAGGCTTGCTAAGGTTTGCTTATGAGTGCTAGTCATGCAACAAGTCCACAGAGCTTCAGACAGCAAGCGGGCAAGGGAGGAAGAAGAAACATACTAGAAGATTTGTCAAACAGGACAAAAACTAACCAAGAAAAAAAAGTGGTTTTGGGTATCTGATGTGCAATATCAAACCAAAATCCTTCTTGTGACTTTTACCCATCTGAACTCACATGCTGACCTTGCAGCAGTTGCTGTGTTGTGGCACATGCAGTCAGCAAACACCAGCCTCAAACTGACAGAAATAAGCAGAAGAAAAAGGAAGTGTTACACGAGTCAGTCGGTCTGTCAATCGCTTGCCTGGTCACGAGACTGAGGAGGAAGAAAGAGCTGAACTGGCTAGTGCAGTATCTCTCCATCGTATTATGCGTATGCATCTTTCTTCTGCGTTGGTGTATATTTGCCTTCAGATATGTTTAAGTTTCAAGGTGTGGTTGCGCTTCAGTACATTACAGGCTTTGCATGCTGTGTGCATCTGTGATTTTCTATCTGTGCTGCTATACACTGTCATATGCCCTGTATATGGAGAGCAACGGAGAGGTTAGAAATTTAAGGAAAGGTTAGGCATTTAGATGAGAAGATAAACATGATTTCCAAATCTGTCTGCTCAGTGTAAACCTAGAGCTAGGGCAGAGCCTGCAACAGGGGGAAACAGCTAGCCTAGCCCTGTTAAAAGGCAGCAAAATCCACCTACCAGCACCTCACTACTATCTACATTCTGTTTGATTTATAAAAAACATTTAACCACAAATGAGTGTTTATCAGTTTTTTCAGGGATTAAACAAACATGATACCATACTGAATGCACTCTGGGTTGGCTGATTTTATAGAGACGTGGCCTTTTCTTCAGTTTGCAATCTGGTAAATTACGATAAGCAGCAACATGCTCTAGCGCTTGCTCATACTGAATGGACACATATGAGAACTGTATCAACCTTCTTAACTAGCTTTCTGCAATTAAGAATTTTTAACAGAGGGTTCACTGCATGAGTCATGAGACTGGACTGTATTCAGTGAAGGTCATGAAGATGTTACTGTATATGTTTCAAGTTGTATTTGTGTGTGACCAGTCTGCATTACCAGACTCTGAGTAAGCCTGTCATATGTATGTGTGTGTGTGGATTTGCATCTTTTGTTGATTTTTTAGCTTAGTTTTCACAGCATGCCCTGGAGTAAAAAGCCCGCTGTCCGTCTGGTGCGCTATTTCTCACTAAGTGGGTCAATGGCTGGCTGAGTTGGGGGTAAAGTTCAGGTTAAAGTCAGCCTATGTATGTGTGCGTGTACATGAAGTTGGGCGGGGAAGAGTCGCCAATATTAGGGCAGGGTGAGAAGATGTAAAAGAAGACAAAAATGAGAGCACCAAGATTTAAAAGAGGAAGGAAGAGAAGGCCAGACAGGAAGGAATGTGCTTCACCTTGCGTGGGCAGGACTGAATCTAAAATGCAAAGAAATGGGGGAGTAATAATAAAAGAAAATGCAGGCATGTGTGAAAGGGTGAGATATGCAGATAGAGAGAGACAGACAGACATCGGAGGGGGCGGGCAGGGGGGCTGCAGAGAACACTAACTGCTGCAGGGTGCTTTTAATGTGAAGTACACAGACAGACATGGGTGCAGAGGGAGTAGTAAAGTGAAGTGTACAAGACTTTATTTTGTCTGCTTTTCACAGTCTGCTTGTCTGGGTTAGTCTACTATGGGCAACGCCTAGGGAGCACCACTTATGGGGGGGGGTGCTTGACTGGGTGTGTGTGGGAGCACTTAGGGGTAGAGTAAACAGTGTAGAAGAATTTGGGTTAGCGTGAATTATTCACTGGTTCAGCTGAGTACAGAAGCGTCGAACAGGCTTCTCCCTGGGCAGCGCACTCAACTTTAAATGCTGTTATAGGATGCGAGGGGTAGCTGCTGGAAGATTGCTGTGCAAATGAATGGGTTTACTTTGTGCACAGTGTCACAACCCAGATGATTAGATAACCGAGCAATCCTCTTTCTAAGTCATTTGTGGTCTGCGATCTCAGGATGCCCTGTGATCAGCCTCTATGTGAAGAACCGGTTGGGTAAAGCACGCATAGTTTGAAATAGTATGACATCAATTCACTGCTGCAATCTGCCTCCTTTCATCATATTTATTTGTGATACTCTTCCCTCTCCTCCATCTCTTCCAACATTCAAAAAGAGAGAGACGAAATTCACTCTGCTGCTATATTTGCCAGCAGGTGCCTGTTTGGAGTGTATGTATCTGTGTGTTTGACTGACTAACACACTGTACTATTGCACTGTTAGGTGCAACAGGGCACCCCATGTTAATTCATCCCCTTCCCCGCCGCCTACGCTCTTCTACGCTCTGTTGCCTCCTTCCTTCACCTCGCTTCCTCTTTTAACCACCCTATTTTATTCCCCCTTTCCTCACTTGCCTCAAGTCTGGGTTTGAAAGTTGGAACGTGGCCAATTAACACAACAACCGGTTCACCAAACCCAGGCAGTGGAGGAGGGTAACGTAGAGAGAGAAAAGGCTCACATCACTACACACTGACCTACATACACTTCCACCCAGCTGATTGAATCCTACGTTGAGGCCCGCGGCCAATCAGGAGTGGGGGTGGAGTGCCAGCCAGCCAATGGCATCGGCCACTCTTCGCAGAGCTCTTGCACTGTCTCTATACAGTTTTCAGTAATCATACAGAGGCAGGGAGAATGAGTGAGATGGAAGAAGAAAGGGTGACACATGCGAGTCACTGAAAATGAGCAAAAGAAAGAGACAGAAGGGGGTGAGAGTGTGGCTGATACTGAGAGGCAAATGTGGCTCAAACAGGCAAAAATTCACGCTTGCTCTCAGCCTCAGTGTCTCATGGTGCTGCAACCACTGACAGATGAAGGGTAATACTGGCTAATGCTAAAGAGTGGATTAATGGCCCATATTTGTCCTCGTTCCATTCCTGGTCCAAGGCCCGGCACAGCCTAACCTTTTCAGAGCCACACCTCCTTAATCTCAAATAGTCCCCAAACATCATTAAGAGTTACCTAAAAATATGAAAAATTGCAGAATTTTTTGCTGCAGTTTTCCACACGACTGCTGCTTTTCATGTTTCTATGACTGCTCTCCTTGCACGAAAATCAGTGAAAACCCCTCGTTAAATACTAAAAGTCCTGAATTCCACACCTTTTGTTGGTTTGTGGTTTTGCTGCAACACCAATGCAACGACCATTTTCAGCAGTTACGCACTTCATGATTACATTAGCTGCTAAACCTCATAATCCCATGATGACCATGAGAGCTGAATTAGATCACTTGTCTGAGTGATTAATCTCTTAAAAATAAAAGAACTGCACATCTGTGTTGACTTTGTGCCAAAACAGAACAATAAATATCTCTTGATGCATGCTCAATAATCCAGGTAAAAGAATCCCAAAAAGCTGAATCTGTTCATCTGGACGTAGCGTTTTCAGTGGGAGAAACATTTCGTCACTGAAGAAGACTGAAGAAGTCACCAGGAGGTGACGAAACATTTCTCCAACTGAAAACGCTACGTCCAGATAAACAGATTCAGCTTTTTGGGAGAACAATAAATAAAATCCAATTCACTGTAGATGAATTACAAAAAGAAAAACTGAGCAGCTGAGCAGCCTGAAGTCTGAGGTGCTGATATAACTCTTAGACAAACACACACTCATACACACACACTAATCTACATACATTATGCACTTACACAAACACACCTGTGATAGCATGATGCCATCACAGAGAGGATGAGGGCATTTCTGGCAGTGATCAACATGGAAAGTTCAACCTGCAGCCAACTGACCGCAGGGTCTAAAACAAAAGCTTACATAAGTGTTAAGGCTGTGTTTACATGCAACACAGGTAGGATAAAATAGAAATCCACTATTCTATTCTATTCTATTCTATTCTGCCACTGTTTTGCTGTGGTTGCAAAAATAAGGGAAGGAAAGAAAAAGGGTGTCACAACCACAACAAAAACGCTTAGAAGAGCAAACTGAAGGAGAAAGAGGAGGAAGTGGGGAGGTGCAGAGAGGCATCATGAGGCACACTAACCCATATTTGAAGAGATTGAGGCGCATACAGCACCACACAACAGAGCCAATGCTCTGAAAATGGATTACGGGCCTCCCTTTTTTTTTTCACACTGGGTAGTGGAGCCTGCCAGCAGAGATGGGCCTTCATGAATAATGCACACATTGAATCATGTGGTCATATGAAAATGGATTTCTCGCTAATA
>VUQS01003226.1:4644-18231 GCA_015108495.1 Heterochromis multidens
TTTTAGATTTTTTTTTTTTTTTTTTTTTTTTAAATAAATCGTAATAATAATAGTCGTCAGAAAAGCAAGGAAAACAGCCTTGGTTTTGCTCCATAGCAAAGTAGAGCCATTCATCCATCACTAGTAATAAAGTGCAACACCTGTTTACAAACACCGCTGCAGCATGTTCATGACAGAGCGTGCTCAGTGATCTGTGCTCGGCTGATTTAGCGAGTCACAAATAAACAGCAGTGTACAGATTATAAGTTTTAAAGTTTTACTAATGTTTACACGCACTGCTGCCATTTTGGGTTATGAAGTCGGGGTGGGCGGGACTTGACGGGGTGTTCCGTCTAAAAATTCAGACTCTGGATTTCCGACATTCCACTTCAAATGGAAAGCAGCAATACTGAGCTTATGTGCTCTAAGGAGCCACTTTATTGTATTATATTCACCTTTTAACATAAAACATTTAATTTGTTTTACTTTTTTTTTTTTACCTTTATTTTATTTTATTTTTTTAACCTTAATTGTGTTTTATTTTAAATATTTACTTACGCCCCCTATTTTATTATATACATTTTTTTTATATAGCATGTTCTTGTACTTCATGTAGGTTTTTCTTAATTTTTACCATTATTGCATTATATTTATTTCCATTTATTGTATTTAAATTTTTTAAATAATTTAACCTTTATTAAATTTTTACTTTTTTTAAACTTTTAACTCCCTATATGCATTATAGGTTTTAAATGTATTTTATAGATTTTTCTGTTACCTTTACTATATTTTATTTTATTTTATTGAGCTATTCTGCTGTATTTAAGCTATTTTGTTAGGCTGCTATAACAGCATTTTACCAACTTTTGAGATAAATAAAGTACATCTTATTTTAAATTATCTACAGCATTAAGGCCATCTGTGTTACTATTATCGTCCTTAGCAGTAAACAACTAAAATACAGTGAAACTGAATATAGAGAATAATTACACTCCTTAACTAGAAAGAGATATAATTAAAGTAAACAATGCAACACATAATCCTGCTGGTTATTAGTGATTATTAAGAGTTTTTTGCAATATTATTCTTTTAGAAGAAGTTCAGTTTAAAAAAAAAAAAATTAAAAATTTTTTTAATGGGATAATAAAATTGTTGCTAGAACTCAGTTTTATATACAAATTACTACTTTTTAAAGAAAGATATTGCATTGACTTGAATGCAAATATACCAATTAATGTGACTGATTCAGTAAATGTCTCAGTATTAACATGCTCAGGACTGACGTGGGCTCCCAGATTCACCACCAGATGGAGCATCACTTCACATCAGAACCCTCAAATAACACCTCAGCCTCCTTTTCAACCCCTAAGCTGGAAAACGAGATTCAAACAAAAATCATACCTTATTAGCAAGCTCTACAAGACTCTTGATCTCCTCTTCTACCTCTGCGACAAATTTCAGGTCTTTTCTGAAAGAGAAGCCGAACAGAGTTGCAGTTTCAGAGCTGCGGTCCCTCTGAGTTTGAGGGTTAAGTCAAACATGACCATCAGCATGGAGTAAAACAAAAATCAGACCTGGCGTCCTCTTTGAGGCTGTCGCTGTACACGGAGGATGAGCGAATGTTGAAGGGGTCAGAAGACGAGTCTATCTGTAACGCCTCCGCCAAACGCCTGTTCCTCTCCAAAGTGGCACACTCTTGATCGCATTCAAGCCTGAGAAAGTGTCACATTTTTAGGATGACTGCTATTCACACTTCAGCTTCAGTTCAAAGTAATCCTCAGAGAGAAAGAAATCTGGCTCTCTCCAGGAAATAATTTACATAATTACTTTAAAACAAGTGCTGCATTATCTCTGTAACACATAAGGACTCTCCTGTTGTTCAGATAATCTTGAAATAATTAAGCATGAACATCCTGTTAAGCAAATGTTTAACATCTTGAATTTGACGCCTTTGGTTCAAGTTTTAAATCATTAATTCGCTCCATCACTCTACCTCGTCTGTTTTGGCTCCTTCTTAGTGAGGAGTGGGCCAATATCCATGGAGTCACCGAGCTGCATGTCAGAGAGCTTACTGGCCATGGCGATGGCTGCATACCTGTACAACAAAACCGCAAATATTAGACAAATGCTGCTCATTTCAAATTCCTCATTTTTATTTCTGGATGCTACTAGAGTAGCTTTGCATGATACACAGTCTAATATCATCTCTACTTATTTAAACTGGGCCTTGGTGCAGCCCCTCAGCTCATCCACCATCTGAAACAAGCGCTTTAAGCGCCGCTGCCTTTAAGCCAGCTTTCTTCTGATTGGCCGCTCCTCACAAACTGACTGTTTGACCATATTGACAATATCCCCTCTTTTATGACACCATACAGATACAAAAGCAGAATAAAACTGCCTGAATCAGAGCATTTAAAGCAGTGTGAAGGCTGAGATTTTTTTTTGTTTTTTAATATGAGCATCTTAAGTCAAGAATTAAAACACAAAAAAAGCTGAATACACAGAGCAGAGCTAACCTCTGGTATGAATTGGATGCTTCTGCGCAGGCCACAGTTTCCTTTCTATGACCACAGTCACACTGTACCGCTACCTGTGAACGACACAAAAGATTAGATTCCACTACTACTGACACATGCACTCCTCCCTGGTAAAGGAGTGATTCTGTAAGCGAATAAATATGCTGCTTTTCTGAAAAAGGCTGAGTTAGTTCATACGAGGAATTCCTGCAGCTGTGAATGGTCTCGCTCTCGAGTCTGAAGCCTGCCACTGACGTGTTATTATTTCATCCAAGTTAACCATTTATGACAGTTAAACAGCACTGTGGCAGATGTCATCAACTGCTGGCAGCCTTCATGTAAAACAGGGAGCGCACAGCTGGACTGTTGAGCAGATGTGACACTGAATTTACTCACTAAACATTTACATCAGGGAAATAAGTTATTACAGAGAGGGGGATCTTTTGATGGTGGGAAAATATGCTGAAAGTAGCCCCGAATCCAAGCTCTGATGTGACAAAGAACATCTGTACAAACACTGTAACCTGTTTTTGAGCCACTGGAAATCCAGCTGTTCTCAGCGGCAGTGCGCTGTACCTTGGCAGTGCAGGTGGTGCGTGGGCAGCTGCTGCCTTTATGACAGGGAGCAGAGCACGGGTGGCCACAGTCTGGACGAGGCAGCGTGCAGGGCTGCTGGCAGCCGCCTTCTGGCAGGCAGTCTCCCCGGTGGCAGATGCGTCTGCAGCGGTGCATTTCGCAGGGCAGCATTTTATTACATGTCAGGCCACAAGAAATGTCTTGGAGATGACACGGGATGTTGCTGCGTTGCTATGAGTCAGAGAAAAGGGTGTCGCTTCAATCGCAAGAATAAAAAGGAAAGGAAAAAAACAAAACACACGAAACAAGTCATGCTATTAGTGAACTCGGGGGACATTACCTCATGCTTTCCCATGCACCACTTCTGCGTGAGGTAAGTGCAGGGTGGACACTTCTCCTCACTGTGGCAGTTGTGAAACACTAAATCAGAGGCAAATGTCAGGAGCATATTCACAGTTACTCCATACAGCTGCTGTGTGAACCAAGGTTATCTTAACTAAAACTAGGTGTGTAAAAAAAAAAAGAAGAAGCCTAAAACATGTTGAGTCTTTGATGGCCACGTTTATTGAGATTAAGTCACTAAATCTAATGAAAACTGAACATTTTCAAAACTAACCTGAAAATACAAAAGCTATAATAACCCTGGTGTGAACAGCTATTGCTAAATCTCACCTGGGTGGTCACACTCGTGTCTTCTTGTGCACACGTTTTTGCACTCAGGTGGCTTCGTTCCACAGGGGATGGGTGGGTACAGCACCGTGAGCCCGCAGTGACACGTCAGCTCATCAAAACCTGCAAATCAGAGGGAATCATGACACACTGGAGACGAGCTGTGTGGCAACTTAACGCCAAACAAAATACCACTAAAGATGACGTAGGAGCCTCAAATTAGTAAGACAGAATAAATATGCGGTACTTCAGAGACTTGGCTCATAAACTCAGACTCACTGGACTGCCAGCAGGGTTCACAGTTTCCACGGTGACAAGGCTCCTGGCAGCGGTGGAGGCCGCAGTTGAGCTTGTAGCCGCAGATCAGGGAGCACTTGTGCTCCATGCTCTGAAAGCACACGAACAAAAACCATTAATATCACCTCACGTACTTCCCAAAAAACACGAGAACTGTGAACACTTTGATCAGAAGGCTGCTGCAAGCTGAAATTTAAATGTACTGTCCCCTCCATATGATAGTCTCGATAGTCGCACACACTGATTTTGGTACATTTTATGGAGATAATAGTCATTACGTTTGACACAAACTTATAGAAGATGCCATAGATTTCTGGCATTTTGAAGCAAATACATTTTAATATATTAAACAACAGCTAATCAAATCAAGCCCAAATGCAACTCAAAATTCATCAGACCTGTCCCTGCTCTAAGGCTGATTAACTAATGTAATTTGCTTTGTTAGGTTTGTGATTAGTTGGTTCGGGTGAGACAGAAATGTGAGGGTCAGAGCCAATCAGGGGAAGAGAAAAAAAAACTGAATGCTGCATAAGTGTGTGTGTGAAAATCCAACATAGACAGCATAAAGACAAAACACTGACAGATTCAGTGAATACTCACCACACAACAAAGCTCGCCACACTTGTGTCGGCCACAGGAGCGTTTCTTGTTGCAGCGCTTCTCACAAGTGAAGACGAGCTCCTCTGGAGAGATAAAAGTCAGGGGTTAAACACAAGAGAGCAGGTCAGCTTGGGGAAAATTCATATTTTTCTTAAAGGCTCACCTTCTTTTTGGATGTGCTCACATGGGACCTCCTGGAAAATAAAGAAGAAATCTTTCAAATCTTGTGTGTCATGAAAAAAAAAATACATGGGACTGACAAAACACACATGCGGTGATATTTCTGCAAACCTTAGTCTTGGAGCCACATCTGCACCTGACAGTTGAGGTCAGAGAGCAGGGCCCACAGCTGCCCTCATGGCACAGCTTCTCGCACAGATGGATGGTGTCTGAAATAGCACAGGTTCATTATCTCACGACAGGCTGTGAGAACAAAAGAACAATGCTAGCAGGACTTACATAAAGTACATCCTGTTTGCACAACCACAGCAGGCCACAGAGAAGAAAGCAGTTGCTTTCTTTTAAAAACAGAACCCAGTTGAAGATGAAGAATAAAAAAAACAAGATGTTATCGAGAGGAAGGATCAAGGAATTTATTCAGCTTTCGTGACATGATGTTTGCTGCTTTCCATTTGAATTTTCATGTGGCTTTCTTCTCGATTTTAAAAGCTTTAAAGTGGACTTTTTTGAGCAAACAAACCATCAAAATCACTTTTAAACAGATAACAGAAAAAGAGTTTCCAGAAGAGAACTCAGTTTAACTCTAACTGCCTGGAATCTTTCACAGCACGTATTGTTGAAAAGCTTCACCTGTCACACATTTTCAGATCCTGTTTTGAAATCTTTATGAGGCTAGAATCAGTTCCCAATTCTAACGATGGTATGAGAATGTCAACATGAGAGAACAGCACTTCTCTCCTTACCACTCGAGCCACAGGCCAGGGGTTTGTTGCACGTCTTCCCGCAGGAGGGGATGGGATCGGAGCAGCTCTGTCGCTCAGAGTAGCCCAGCTCCAGGAGTTTGGTCAGCGGCGTCTGACCGCAGGGACACATCTTCACCAGGATTGGTGAGCGTGGGCATGGCTTGCACGGGCCACGGTGGCACACCTGCTGACACCGGTGAGCTTCACAGTTCAACATCCTGAACAGAGCAGGTAAATACATCTGGTTATGACAGGAGCAAAATAAAAGCTTTAGATGGGCATAATTAGTGCTGCACAGTCAGACTTACTTCCCACATATTTTTTCACAGGAGAAGTGTCCCGAACCATCAAATCCTTCTTTATCCGTGCCACACGGGACTTCCCGAGTGGTCACACCACAGTAGCAAACTGCCCATAAAAATAGCAAACAAGTTCATTACATTTAAATGTTTCATATGCTAAATTTTAGTTGTTTATTTATCTGCGTCAAAGTGAGACTCACCCTGCTGAACTTGCAGCTGGCAGGGCTGACAGGTCCCGCTGTGGCACACCTGCACACAGGTGTGCTCAGCACAGTTGAGTAAAGAACCACACACTTTGTCACACTGGAGCACTGTGGCCTGACCGCAGCGCACTGGTTGACTTAAGGGACATAATTTAATTACAATTAAGGTCTCAAATCCTAAGTAATATTGAAATATTTAAAGTAAAATCCAAAGCGATAAAAAGCAAGAGATGCACACGTGATCAGAGGTCGAGTACCTCGTCTTCCCGCAGATGCAGGATTTCGTTACAAAGGCAGGACACTGAGGACAAGGTCCAGGGTGACATAAGCTGAGGAGACATACAGAACACATTAAGGGCAATACCACAGACATTATAGGAGAGACATGAAAAGAAATCAGTATTGTCTCACACTCCTGAGCTACTGAACACCTGAACAAGGAAACTAATGAGCCAATCATGTTGTTGCACTGATCCATGACTGCAATAGAGGTTCAAGACAGTTTCAACTGTGTGGTGGCAGACGTCTACTCATTATGACAGGAAAGATGCAAGTAAGTGAACTTGCTGCTTTTCTTAACTTATTGTTACCATGCTGTGAGTCTGCGTGCCATTTGTTCAACATGAACAGACAGTGGTCATGCTGGCACTCTGGACTGAGCCATTAATGAAGCTGAAATTTTGTATAGTTTTGCAAAAGCAGAGAAAAAAACAAACAAACTTTAACCTGATTTTAGGGCGGAGTAAGTAATTTTTTAGTGTTATTATCCATCCATCCATTTTCTTCCACTTATCCAATTCAGGGCTGGGGGGGGTGGGGCTGAAGCTACAGTTGACTTCTTTCACATACAGTGATGAATAATTTAGGCTACCTTAATTAGAGGTCTTAAATATCATAAGACCTTACCAGTCAGCTTACCAGGCTTGTAATACATTTTTATGTCCAAGTAATGTATGAAATTTAAATTATGGCTCACTCCCTGTTCATTTTGATAGACCCTTCAAAATAACAGCACAATTAAATGTCCAGAAGCATGAACAACATGGCTGCAGAGTGAGACTTGCTTCTTGCTTCATTACAGCTCTCTTGTAGAGCTAGTTGATGTTAGACTTTGAAGTTAACAAAATCTACAGTCTCTAAATGGATCTAATTTTATTTTACATTCAGTAGCAAGGACCCCAACCCCAAATGCTAATGAAATACATTTATTGATAATGAAGCAACAAGCTGGGTCAGAAACTACAGTCTGGGGAAGGCTTCAATGAGGACTGATAGCAGCTCCCAGGCCAGGTAGAGCCACCTTATATCTTGAGAAAGGATGACAGACAAGATACATATACAACCGCAAAGGTAGTGTTTGGGGTGAACTTCAGATAAAACATCTCCCATATGGACAATCTTTCTCTTTTAAAATTTAACAGCTTATCCTCCCACAGTGTACCATCAAGTAGACCAAAAAATTCCATCAAATAAAAACAACAATTTCACAACCTAACTCACAGAGACAGGCATTCTAAAACGTTCATGATCATTCACAAAGTGTTGATGAACTTCTGAAGCTCTTCCAGTCTCATAATGATGTAATCTGAAGCTAGAAGCAGCTTTCTTGTGTTTGTAAGGCTCACATATTGCAGGGGTGGTTGCAGTGCACTCCACTCCTCTTCTTCCCACACATGTCACCGCAGCTGTGGGGAATCTCAGTGCGCTGCCACTCAGGGTTTGTCACTTTACCTGCCAATCAAAGATAAAACAAAGGATTCTTCCTGTTACTCTCTGTGGCAAACTAAAGACACAGCGTTCTTATAAAGAGGGAAGAGGAGTCACTGGGACATGACAATTTCATTTAATCATCTAACCTGACAATAACTTAATCACTATTTTAAGCAGTGTTGTTTATCTAAAATATGTATTCATTTGCTTGAATTAAAAAAATACTCACCACAGAAGCACGTGTAGGAGGTCGGGTGTTTCAATGAAACATTCTGGCAGGCCGGACAACGCCAACCTTCAGCTGAATCTGATTAAAAAAAAATAAAAAAAATCATTAAACTTTAACATACATGCATCCATTTTTTTCTGCATAACACTGAATGTATGGTTCACTCTCTGGAAAGGATGTTATTTACCAGTAAAGTCATCTGTGGCACTAACACAAAAATCACGCAGCTCCAAATGTTGCAAAGCCAACAATGCCAAACTTCTGCAGCTACATTGTTTTTTGTTGTGATGACATGTTGTATCGTATAGAGCAGATTCATAATGGGAACAACAACAGAAATCCACTTAGCCTCACCGTTTCCAAATCGCAATGCGCTGTAGAAGCAGCAATAATTTCACTGCACGAGTTACTGTCACAGTGACCATCCCTGCAGCTTGTTACACAGACTGCACTAAAATGTTCACACACAGAGTAAATAGTGTGTTCAAGTGCCACACCGTCTGCCTGCGAGGCCGGTGATCGAGCCCATTTCTTGATGCAGTTGAGGTGGAAGACATGGAAGCAGCTCTGGCAGCTCCACACCGGCGCCATGACCCGGATCACATCGCAGCACACCATGCACTCGTACTTCTCCTCCGACAGCTGTTCAATCAGACACCCTGTGGAGGGAAGAGATCAGAGGTTCAGAAGACACCAACAAATACCCCGTTTCCACCCATGGAGCTTTATCCAAAACTTTCTGCTCTTATGTCCTTTAGTTGACTGACAAATTCATCAATAATTTGGGTTGTTTCTAACCAAACTTCCTAAGATTTGCAGAGAAAGCGAGCACTCTAGAGACATGAGCTTGGGCTTTATGGGCTTGATTTGCATTTTTAATGATTTTCTTGCAGTTTTCAGACAAAATCATCAAGACAATATAACATTAAACACTGGCTGCAGGCCCAATATTAAAACTAACTAAACTAGAGCTACTAAAAGGACAAAAAAAAAAAAGGCAAATCCACCGGTGTTCAAGGGCTGTTTCATGTAAACATTGTGAATATGAGACACTTAATAGCAAATAAGGAGAAAATTAAAGGGTTTAGTTAGTTATACCAGGAGTACTAAATGTAAGGTTTCCTAAAAAAGAAAATCTAATTTTGGACAATGGATGAATTAATCTGCCCTGATTACACATTTTACTGTGTCTAATAAAAAACTGTACTAATAGAACAATTAAGACCGGTGACAGACACGTAAAATAAGTTGGTGAATTCATGGAGTAATTCTTTGATCTCCACACAACATCTTACAGAAGTAAGGGTCGAACCTGTCTGTGTCTCTTTGCTCTTGGGCATCTTGTTCCAGCTCCTCTGACCAGATTTGTAGTTTTGAAGGTTTGCTCTTCTCCCTCCTCTGGCCTGAAGGGGGGCGTTTCTTCCGGAGCCTCTTCCACCTTTGCCTGCAGAATCCTGAGATGCTCTCCCCTGATCGGAGTCATCTTGGCCACTGGCTCCCTTCTCTGAGCCCGTCTCCTCTTGAGGTGGTGGTTTGGGTGGTTTGATTGGTCCTTGCCGTCGCTTTGCCTCAGTGTGTTTCCTCTGATTATTGACATGTCGGGACTCTGAGTCTTCTCTCTTCCTCTGATCTTCCACTGTGGTGTTGTTCTCCTTCAAACTGTCATTCTGCTCTCCCTTTCTCTGCTCCTGACTAAACTTCCTTGGTTTTTTAGCCTGGGCATCCTGGTCTTCATTAGTTTGTTCCATATCCCTGTTTGAACTTTCTCGCCGCCAGCTGGGTCCATCAGCGCCACCCGTGGGATGTGCAAAAGTATGGAAGCCAGTCATGTATCTGTTGCCGCCACCGTATGGGACAAAGTCACCTCCAGGTCTTGGCCGCCAGGGCCCTGAACCTCCTCTGTTCCCTTCTCTCCTTCCTCTTCCTCGCCTTCTGCCTTCATCTTCTCCTTGGTAGGGAGGACGATGATGATCTGCATAATTTGAATTATGGCTAAATGGGGGATTAGTGCCCTGATTAAAGTGTCCATACTGATGAGACGGCTCATGGCTGTTGTTACTCAGGTGTCTGTCATTGTTGTGTCTGGGTCGACCTCTTCTGGGTTTGTGCTGATGTGGATTTTGATGTGATGTCCCATCTGGATTGAAGTCAGGTGGGTCTGCAACAAGAAAACACGAGATCCAAGTTATGAGCAACATCAAATACAGTCACAGCAAACACACAACACTTAAATCGGTTATTCTCATTTTGTGAGGATTAAACTGAGAACACTTATTTGAGTCAGAGGGTGAACTTAGTGCACAATAATCCTCATTTCTCTCACACTGGGCCCCTATCGGGCACGGAAAGGAGCACGACAGGTTATTATGGACAGCAGATCACACTCTCGCCAGGCCTGCTGCTGCCTGTCAAAGTTCACACGCTGTCACGTGTCGTCACCGCAGCTACGAACTGCCTGATCACTCAGAGATGCTAGGCTAACATTAGCAGCTCTGAGCGAGTGAATCAAAAGCTGCGTCAGCTAAAAGTTTATGTCTGCGCTGCGTGACGTTATCCAGCCGACACAGCTAGGAACAGGGTACGTAACTGCTAGGCAGGCTGCTGCAGTGAGTACTTCAGAGTGGGTTTAAGAGCCTGTTCAGGCTGCTTCAGCTTCCTCAGTGTTATTAAAACAGCACGATAGTTACCTGAGGAGCCCTCAGCCATTCAGTCTGAGCACTGCTTGTTGCTTGTTGCTTGTTTGTGACGATAAAAGGCCGGTTTGAGAGAAATGCCACGACTGTCCGGGTCCTCAGCGACAATATCCGCCCTGTCCCCTGTCCCCTGTCTGCTGGTGCTTAAAACTCACCCGAACCGCCTTAAAAGCGACAGTTATCTCCGCCTTCCTCTCACCTTATCAATATAAGCTAGCTGGCTAACGGTTAGCGTAGATATCATGACCGGAACTTCCGGTTAGCGGTTTTTTTTAATTTATTTTTTTATTATTATTATTATTTTTTTTTTTAAATAAAACCAAAATAAAACTTGTTCAGTTCAAATTAGTGCCGGATGGAATAAACGGTGGGATTGTTGCAAAGGTAAAATACGACAGTCACGGTAAAAAAAGAAAGTAGACCAGATTTGTGTCATTATGTATTTAACAAAAAGTCCAAATGAAGAAGCGCTGTGGGGGAAAAAAAATAAGATTTAGCAGCAGTTGTTTTATGTATAATTTTATCAGTCTCAGTCAGTGGAGGAAATCTGACCCACTCTTCTTTACAACATTCAGCTCATTGAGGTTTGCAGGCATTAATTTACGCAAAGTATTTTGTCCTAATGATCTTTTTATTATAAAACGGCTTCATCTAAAATTTGCTTTCATTTTAAATATATGTGTATTTGCCGCTTTTATGAGCCCCTCCAACCTTAAGGATTCATGGGAATAAAACACAACAAAAACTAAAACGTATAACACCAAAGCACGTCCACAAGGTGGCGCTTCATGTTTGGGTTTGTGCACCGGAGACTAAGGAGGGCTTGAAAACACTATCAATGTAATCTGTAGTTCTGCTTATGAGTATGCCTTAATATGCCCTGTGTGGCATACTGAGGCACATCCATGGAGTGCATTTATGCAGTTTTGAAAAGGAAGTGAAAGTAGATATTAGTGACTCAAAACTGAAGGGAGTTAACAGGCTATACTTTTTCCCTATGACTTGTAAACAGAGAGATAAGACTTCTAATTTACAGATGTGTTTTGTGTCTCTTTGCAGTTTGCATCTTTTGGTGGTCATCTTGCATCTCTGTGTGGTTCTGCAGAGCTTCTCCAGTTACAATCCTTTTGTCTCTGTTTGCAGTGGTTGTTGTGTGTCTCTTTTTGGACGGTTCCACCTGTCTCCTGTGGTCAGTCCTGTGGTCACTCTTTACAGTTATTTTATGTCTCGTTTTTTTCCCCCAGTCCCCTTGTTTGTTTGTTTTCTTGACATTTGGTGTTTCTTTGAAGTTGGTTTGCATCTCTTCTGATAGCAGGTCTGACTGCAGGTCAACCTACAGTGCTTGGATAGGTTTCTAGTCTTCAAAATAATACCCAGCATCCCACAAGCTGTCGATTAAAGTGAAAACAATGAAAAAATTACTCGTATTTTTCTGAACAGGACTACAGCTGCACCAACTGTTCACTCTGCAGTTACTGATTCCAGATCACGCATGCGTACAGCAGCCCCCCGTCCCAGTCAACCAGGCGAGGTGGGCGGGAGAGATAGTTGTAAAGTTTCCGTTTATACACACAGAAAACGGAAATTGGGGAATGTAGTTTCAAAATAAAATGTAAAAATCACGTGACACGAACATTTTTTTCTTCTTCTAAATGCTGTATAGCTGCTGTGATAAGTTTCATATTGGTACACTGGCAAATCGCGATTTAAAAAAAAAAAAAATCAAGCTATCTTTAGCTCGAGTCACAACAATATGAACAGTCACTGATGAGAAATTTTATTTTTGAGCATACCTTTTTAATAAGGGCATATTTAGATATTTTAAATTGATCAGCGTTTACATATTGTCTTTTCCATTCATTCAAAATGCATTTGCGTAACATTAAAAAGGGCTCGCTTGTGTTTTATACTGAAATTGCTGACCGGAAGTTGTGCTTTGTCTTGGCGCTAGCTTGACCTCGCTTCTGAGCAGCTCCGAGCGCAGGAGAGAGTGGCAGTGAATGTGTCTGCGGCAGCGTTTAGCTTTAAAAAACCTTAAACTACGGCTGAAGAAGACAGGACCAAAGTACCAGACGACCTCGGCAGACCGTGGACTATGATAAATTTTAAACCGAGCTTGGTAACGTCGCGCGGTTTTGACGACAAGCGGCTTTTTGCACATCTGTAGAGGATAATGAGGGCATCCGCTATTCTTTACGCTGCTTTTTCCTCCGTGGTTTAGTTAGACGCAGAGTGACACTATTTATAAATGTGTCTCTTTTAGACATCTTCTCGCGGAAAACACACACCGAGGGGGGACCCAGCCTGCAGATATCTGGTAAATTCCCTCCTGCCGTGGGCCCTTGGGGAAACAGTGAAGTCATTTGAGAAGTCACAGGAGAAGAAGACACGTCTTAATCATCTCGATAGTTTCACGCAGTTTTGCAGGGAAAAAAAATCGGCTTAGGCTTTCCATCGGCTGCAGAGTCCCCCCACCGTGCTTTCTATCTATTTTTAAATCTTACATGGTTTTGTCTTTCTGAGCATTCATCGCCAACCCTCCTGTGGGCATTTACCCCCTCCAGTTAAAGGATGCCGGATCAAATATCGGTGTCCGAGTTTCTCTCGGAGACAACAGAGGATTACAATTCCCCGACAACATCCAGCTTCACCACCCGAATGCAGAGCTGCAGGAATACAGTGAATGTGCTGGAGGAGGTAAGGCCAGGGTGTCAGCCTGCTGAGGATGGATGGATAATTAAAGCACAGCCACACAGACTGTATTATTATTATTATTGTTGTTATTTAAAATAATAATAATAATAATAATGAGGGAAATGCACCAGGTTTAAATGGGGATGCATTTTTTTTTTTTTTTTTTTTTTTTTTTAGATCAATCTTTGTTTTTTTT
>VUQS01003229.1:5155-18325 GCA_015108495.1 Heterochromis multidens
TTTTCCCCAAAACCCCCCCCCCCCAAAAAAAAAAAAAAAAAAAACAAAAACACACCAACACAAACCTACAGTATTCATATACAGATGCACACACATTCATACACACAAAGCCCCCTTCAGGACAAAGGCTTACACTGACATTAAAAGGGCCTTTGTTTAGCCCCAGTTATCGCTACTCCACAGGCGGGTTATGCTGTGAGCATCTACGTCTCTGTCACTGTGTATTTGTGAGGGTGTGTGAAACGCAATGTATGGGGTGAACTCTTGCAGACACCCTCAGCATACAGAGCTGAATGTTGCATGGGTTTGTGTGCACGGGCATTCTGGTTTGTTTTTGTGTGAACTACTGAGAAACAACAGCAGTTCCACCAACAATGCTCACAGAAGCAGAACAATTGTGCCTTTGACGGCGTTTGTTTGTGGTGGTGGTGGTGAGACAGGAAATGAGATCATGCTGAGGGTTCTGGCTGTGTGCGTGGAAGGCTTATCGAAGAGCTGGGCCAGGCCAGGAGCAGAATACCAATCACTTATTAACCAGCCTTGCTGGGCTTATGGAAATGAGAAATAGTTCATTCAGTGCAATGTATCATGAAAAGGAGGAACCTGGTTACACCGGGCACCATCATCTTTCCCCATTTTTTTCCACTTACTTTACTCTAAGCCTCCCTTAAAGTCTGAAAGTATTATTGTGAAACAATGATACTAACCATTTATTGCAAAACTCCATTTTCCTCCTACCCAAGATACATTGTGTCTCATTTCTCCAAAGTAACAGTTTATGGAAGCTTTACAGAGTTTACCAGCATGCTTAGTTGATAAAATACCTCCCTTTTGTTTCCATACATCCTCCTCTCTGTATCCATTCATAGCTTCTGGAAACTCAGTGGACTTCCTTTTCCTGTTTGTCTAAGTACACAGGATCTTGCCTTTTCCTTTGCTTATCTGTGACCCTCCCCCCCTGTAGTGCACAGGTCTTTTATTTAACTACCGACAACCTCCATGCCTTTAATCACTCATTCATCTTTGGACGCTAATGTTGCATCACTGTATTAATCCATCATATTTACTTTCACACTCTGGCCTGATCCCTGTCACCAACACACAAACCTTTACAATGGAGTGGGTAAAAAAACAAAAATGGAAGGAATATGAAATGAGGAGCAGACGTGTATAATCTACTAAAACCTACATACTTGATCTACAGGAGGGACAGAGGACACAAGGCCATAGGCTGATGAAGGAGTGAAAATTAGACTTAGATTCCAGTGGTGACATTTACGCCTCAAAGCCCTACAGACTTCAAAGCTCTCTATTCAGCACACCCAGCATTTAGTGCCTAATCCATAGCTCCTTTGATAATTCTGTTTGGGTTTATTTTGGGGTTGCAGGCAGGGTGGAAATACAGAGGAGTGAGGATGGTGAGATGGGAAGCATAAAGATTGATGTTGGCTCAAAGTTTGGGAGATGCGAGTAAAGGAAGCAGGGAGCAAAGTTTGTAAACCTGGGATAGAAAATAAATAAATAGAAACATGCTAACATTCAGTCTCACCCCTATGGTTGAATGTTACATAATCACAATAAATCAACAGAAGACTAAGAAAAATGTAGAATAGCTTTTTCAGACTTCCCTTAACCAGAGGAAAACTGGATGCTAGTCACATCTCATCCATATCCATTCAGTTTAACAGAAAATTATGTAAATTCAGGTAAAACAGTGAAATCACGTTTTCATCAACTGATTAACCATCAGCTTCTTTACTCACTTACACTGATTCACAAGATGACAGCCAACCATGTAACTGACAACAGCCAGTCATACACATTCATAGCCTGACCTGCTGCTAGCAACACCCTGTGATGCAACTCCCTCTACCGCCACAAGTTCCTGTTAAGTACTCAAGCTTTTGGTAGTGTTTATGCTGGGGTATTAGATCTCCCGGCAGGGTCCTTGTTTATGAACTATTTCCAATACATTGTTGATTCCTTGAGGACTACCTCTTTGCAAAAAAAAAAAAAAAAAGTCTGTATTGACACAAATGCCAAATCAGTATAGTCATCTTAACATCAAAGTCTTTTGTTGAGCTGTAAAATAACTTGCTTCTGTGTGTATCTTTGTAGAAACCTTTAAAAATGGACTGGTACTTACACAGCACTTTTCTACTGTTTTTATACTGCAAGCCACATTTAACTATTCTCACATACATTCATACAGCACTTTTTTTCTATGCTTTCAAGTGCTTTCTAATTATCACACACATCCACACTGATGGATGCATCAGGGGCAATTTGGGATTTAGTATCTTGCCCAAGGAAAATCCAACATGTGGACAGGAAGAGCCCGGGATCAAACCACTGACCTTCCGACTGTTAAACGAAACGCTCTACCTGAGCTACAGCCCAAATAGAACACAGTCTTGCCAGCTGTTTCAGTGTTTATTGCATCATTTTTATATAGTTTTTTAGTCAAAAGCATGGATGTTAGTATTTGCCTCAAAAATCCTGTATCAGTGTGATCTAGTATATGTATGCAGATAGTGTAGTACTATTGATACAAGCTGACATGACATCCCTAGTGCAGCCTTTGATTCCGGTGTGGTCGACCTGCTTCATTTTGTCCTTGATTCTCACTTTTCACCCTCCGTATCTGTCGGCTTAATGATGCACAGACGGACAGGCCAAAGCAGCACGTGGCACCATCCACCCAAAGTATGCAAGCACAAGCTGGTGCTACACAAGCTGGCATTAATGCAGTAACAGAGGCAAATCTATTAGCTTATACTTTTGCTTTTTGTCATTGTAATTGACAACAACAAATAGAGCTCTCTCTGCTTAAGTTATTATTGTAATTACCTTCTTATCAAATGGCTAACTAGAAAACCGTCCGTTCATCAAATTACCAGCATCATGCATGGCTGGCTAGCTACAGTTATCAAAATCCTCCTCTCTGCTGCTCTACCAGTGTGCTGAGGTGAGGTGTGGGGCGGTACATTTCCAGGACTCGTAATGACTTAAGGGGGTCAGAAGGATATCAGGAGCTGGCATGATAAGTGATGACACCCTCATGGGAGCAAGCTTAATGACTTTCCCTGTGCAGGGACCTGGCTGGTTTGGCTGGGCATTTTTTCCGCAGTGAAAGAGAGAGGGCCAAGACATTCTGTCCCCTCAAACCACCAGAGCCTCTTTCTTTGGTATTCGCAAATCTGGGTGTCTTGCTGTAAAGCACCATGATGCAAAAGGGCACAGGCGCACACACGTGGTTTATTATTCTAGGAAACACTGGAACTAAATTAGTTACTGTACTTTTTTTTTTTTAGCAACTCTGAAATGCATAGGAATTACATTAAGTTATAATCTTAACCTTCCCTTTCCTAAACAATTTGTGCTGGTTTATCTTTCTAGTTTTTTAAAAATCTGCACAAAATTTGCAGTTAGAAACGTATCATTTTAAATTGTATGCAACAAAGAAAAGGTGATAATTTATTTTTTTTTTCCCCCAGAATAGCAAAAAGAAAAAAGTCTCTCCCCAATTATAAAGCACACAGAGCTAACACTGATAAACCCCTCCTTTGCTTTTATTAAGAAGATGATTTATTTGCACCATTTATGTGTACCATTTTACTAATTTGCCTTTAAAACAAAACAAAAAAAAAAAAAATAGACTTGCATGGACATCAAACATCTGCTCCTCTGACGCTCCTCAGTTTGGAGACAGCTGGTGTGGTGCAAGAGCGGGAAATGGGACAGGGGCTTAAAAGGATTTCATTACTGAGGTAAACAACCTTAAGTGCCATGACAACACCCAGAACACTAGACAAACAGAAAAGACAAACAGAAGAGCTTTAGTTGGGGTGTCGTTTTTACAGTATTGGCTATGCAAGTGATCATTTTCGCCTTTTGGATGCCTCAGAGCTTGTGAGGAGTTCAGACAGTCCTGTTTACCACTTGCTCAACAGCTTACATCCAACTGAGGGTCTCATTTCACAGAGTCAGCACAGCAGAGGTGTGCCCCCCTCCCCCCCGAGTGTGTTTTCAGTCCTAAGCATTTCTCAACACCAGGTGACCTGCCCACAACCCACCTGGGCATTTAAGAGTTGGCAAATACAAATACACAGGGAATAAAGTGGAGACAGACACCATCTTAAAAAGATATGTCACACATCCTATCAGATGCCTCAAGGTCAACGGAAATGACATGCTGAGCTGTCAGTCAGCTGCCTATCAATGTGTATGTGAGTGTGTGCTTGGAAGAGAAGCACAGCCACAGATAGCATTTAATTGAAGGTTGAAGTTATCAGATAGCCTGCGACTCAGTTGTCAGTCAAAATGCAGTCACCACAGTGACGCTTCGCAGTGTTCTGCACCGCTGACGACATCAGGAAATGGCTGACTTTGAAGAATGGTGAGGGGGTGGGGAGACAGACACGTAGGCAGACTGAGTGATGGAGACACACGCATACACAAACACATTTACAGACAGATGTGGGGCACACAGGCCAGAAGAGGGACACACTTAAGGGAATTAGAGTAGGAGTGTGCTGGCAAGGCAAGTTATTTTGGTAGAATTGACATGCTGCACTGCATCCAGGCACCAGGACAATCTAATTATCTACTGGTGAAACCTGAGCAGGGTAAACATAGGTGATCTGACAGAGAAAGCCCCAAAGAGAGAGCATAACCTCGGCCTAAGGATATGGTAAGGAATAAAGGGAGTTTTTAAATGGAAGTGAAAACTGAGAAGAGAAAAAGTGGATGCCAAGTGTTCCACAGATGGGGAAACAGTATGAATGATGACAAATCTTCCACAGCAGGTGAGTTGATGCCAACAACACAAAACAAGAGACTTGGAACATCATTCTCTGTTTTCTTGGGAGAGCCTAGACTTATATCAGCAAGCCACACATGCATGCATTTTCAGTGGGAGGAATCTGGGAAATCGGACAGAAATGTAAAAAGGGCGTTAATATTCCCCAGTCTAATAATCTTCATTACAGTTTCCTATCCTTTAGAAGTGGGCAGATGGGGATAAAAAAAGGACATTTTTTCCCCTTTCCTTCTTTTCTATCCTCCCGCGTTTCCTCCCTCTTTTACATAAAAGACTAAAAGGTTCTACTCTTTATCATCTTTGAAAGCACAAACTGTAGAAACACTGTCTTCACATTAAGACAATTTTAAGTTTTATGAGGAAATCAGTTTAACACGCATCAACATTTTATCTCCGATTGTCTGCTGTTCAAACAGTCAATGCCAAATTTCATTTCCTTTCTGTCCACTAACTTAAAATCCTAAACGGCAACGAGAGTAGCAGTGCATACAAAGGGATGACTACACAACTTTAACTGGCACAAGATTACTGTTGGCACCTGCACAAATATGATTTGGCAAGCCTATTGAAGACGTTTTGCACATGAACCCTGATCCAAACAGGAGAGCTAAAAAAATCATAATAATAATAATTTAATCTAGACTTGCTGCTGATTTCCCCCGATTCAAGTCATCACATCTAAATTTAACGGTAAGTGTGGCATTGTCCTCTTTCCCTGCTGACTGGCTGGATGGCCACACTTGAATGTGTTCACCAAATTGAAGGGAGAAAAAAAAAAAGATTCATTTGAAATATGTCCTATTTTTGTGTCACTGAGTTTTAGTGTTTGTCTGTGCTCACGCTTCTTTATGTGCATGTCAGTGGGTGTGCTGGTTTGTGTCTGCTAAGGTCATCAGTGAGTCATCTTGACCACCAGGGGGAAGCCTAATTAATTTAGTAGCTTTCCAAACGGCTCGTAAACAGAATACAAGAGTTACAGCCCTCCTCTGCTCAAAGCAGTGTAGCAAAGCGAGTGAAGGGAACACAAGGGTCATCTGAGGATGCCACACTTTTAATAGACTGTGTGTCTCTCTGTGTGTAAGAGAGACATTTCATTAGCATCTCTACAGTCACAGGTGGCACCCACTACTTCACACATTTTCACAGAACTTCCTCACACTCTTAAAAATCTTATATTCCTGTCCAGGGGTAGCACAAAAAAAACCACACAGAAAGACAAACGCACACAAAGAATTCAGAAACTTCAGCAGTAACCGAAAGCAAGGTTTATCTCTAAATAGCGTGTCAGATGAAGTTAAGATAACCACATGCTCTTTAAGGCAACTGGCACATCAGCTATGACCATACATATCACAATTACTGACATGAATGCAAAACAAAGCAGCACTTAAGGGTCACTTAAACTGACTAGAAGTCACTTAAGAGGTTGAGCTCAGATGCTGGGTCTGGTCTGAGGGTGAGCTAGAGCTAAGCTGATCCCAGCCAGTCTCTGGTGCCTTTTATCAGTTCTGTCAGGGGGAAAATGCAATCCATGCCCGGCTGAGCCTTGGCCTGCTCTACGGTGTCTCTTATCCTTCGTCACCTCCCTCCATTCATTTCCTTGCTGCCAGTTGCTGGGATTATGAAGAGAAACCCTGCTTCTCAGGACGTGACACAATCATTCATGTGTGCGCCAAAGATTACCATGAGGACATGAATGTGGCCGACTGTGGTAAACGTCTTACACACACGTTTCAAAGCTTTACACACAGACACACTTGTCACTCTGCAGAAAAGGCTTGCATCAACTCTCCTCCTGTGTTGCCACCATCCTCCTCATCTCTAGAAACACCATGGTACCTCCACCATGTGCTGTTTTTTCCCCCAACTGTGTGTATCTCTCCATCAGAGTAAAAACCAAGTGGTTACTCCAAAAGATTTTCATTCCCTTTAACTGAATATTTATGAAATTGCAGTTTACTTTTCTTGATGCTTCTCTTTTCAATCCCCCGCTTTCTCTCTCAGCACTAATCTGCCACTGAGTTGGCTCATAAACACCCCAGCATGCTGTGTTTTCCACAGACCAGGACCAAATTAGTGTGCAGTCTGATAAAGTTGTATCAGTAGTACATTAACAACTTGGTGCACATAGTATAAGTCGAGCCGCTAATAAAGTAAAAAAACAGTCAACCAAAAAAAGAGCAAAAACTGAAAGGCAAAAGAACAGAGTGCATAAGCAGTGAGCAAGTGCCTACAACAGAAATGAGGTATGTCCTCAGCACTGACAGACTGCAGAACTATCAGCAGCTGTCGTTCCCATGATGACACATCACAAAGACACATGGCCTTAGGCAAGAGGACCAACAGTGTGTGTAGAGGCATTTCTGTGTATGGATCCATGTGTGAAAAATGTCTTTATCTGATAACATGAACTTATATTAATAAAAAAAAATTAAAAAAAATCTCTCTCTTAATACACTAGTTACTTGTCCCCTAACTCCAGTGTAAATATTAAGGTGAATACACAAATATTATTAGCAATGTGATGCAACAGCAAAAGTGAGAGATGTGTGACCCTGATACTCACATCTGGGTACTCTTTGACAGGCACAAACAGTTTTTCCTGCAGGTGAACGATGGGACCGACTGGTTCGGGCAGCTCCAGCGGGTGTTTGTCCACAAGGCCATTCACTGTGTCGCTGTACATGTCTTTACGCACTCTGTTGATCTCTGAAAGACAAATATATGTAAAATGTGGTAAGCAACTGCATGAAAACAAAGCACTGACACTTTTTTATTTTTAAACTGTGCTAGATATATCACTGTCATATTGATTTTGACTTATGGGGAAAAGCCTAATGTAGCATACAAATCTTTGCCTTGCGTAATGTTTGTCTTTTACAGATAAACAACTGTGTAACTTGGGTAATATTAACATAGCCTTTGAGTATAAAAATGTATGAGCATTAATGCTTCCCACTATCTACAGGAAAAGGCTTTTTTTTTTCCCCCAGAACAAACTGCTCTGAGTAGAAACAATGAATCTGTGCTTGTATGCAAGTCAGTCTACGAGCTAGAGACAAAAGTTAAACACTGCACTATTTACAGGTTAAGGCCACTGACTTTCCTTTCTACGTCCTCAGAGGCTGTTCTCTAACAGAGCACCCTGTGCAAGTGTCTAAGCAGGAGACCAGATACAGGGAATCACTAAGGCTTAGGTATATGCCGCCTTTAGATCTGATCCTTCTGTCAGATATAACTAATGGACCTCTCTCTCTCTCCCTCTCTCTCACACACACACACACTCTCTGCCAACAGAGTCATCAGCTCCAACGCAGTCGTACACATGTTCACGCACACCCCCATTTTTACTGCATGTGTAATTCAATGCATGCAATCAAACCAGTGTGTCTGCAAGTTCTGGTATGTGACTGTGCTTTCCAGGTTACCATCAGTGTACTGTCAGAGTGTCAGTGAATCTAAAAGTGCAAAGACGTGCTTTTAGGATTGAGTATGAAATAGGGCTGTGCCGCCATATATCGTCTGTGATAATACTGGTATAAATTTTTACTTGGTTAAAAAAAAGAAGAAAAAAAAGGAGGTATCATATCACAATATCATTGATATAGTGACGCCATGTGTTTACCTTCCCTAGTGCGCACAAGACAAGCTCAGACACTTTGACTCCGATGATGACTTAGTACCTAAAAACTGAGTTACTTCAACAGCCTCCACCAAAGCACAATGCTTTGCAAAATATGCAAGAAAACACACCCTCGAGTACAACCAGGCTAAGAGGAGATTCTAGCAGCTGGTGGTGTGTGACCCAAAAGTAAACAAATGATTCAACCATGCATTGCTAGAGTACACTCTATATGCCAAGAAGAGCAAACAGTGGATGGAAATTACTGATGCAGGTACATGGCTGTAAAGGAGGGCTTTACGCAACTGGTTAAGAAGCTTGACTCAAGATACTGGCACCTTGTTTCAATAGAACCCCACTTTGAGTTAGGTAGTCTGTCATGAATGACAGTATCAGAAAAGAATGATGGACAGTGCCCTTCATTAACTTACACTTATAAATGCTGTCTGCAAGCATCAACAAAACATTGTTCAGTGTTTTTTCATCTATATTGTCATCACAAATTTTCTTAATGTTTCTTAATGAAATATTGACATAATTTTGAGGCTATATCGCCCACCCTAGTATGAAACAGCATGAACTAAATGGTAGAGCTGGCGAGGCCTCGAGGAATCATGTGTGCAGGGTGGAGTGGGGGTGGGTGCTAGGCACTTTTTCCCCCATCACCCATGAGACCTTCTGGCAGTATGGAGCTCTATATTAAACTGCAGCAGGGGAACCTGACACTCAACTATAGATGCCCTCAGTGAAGCATGCATGACTGGCGAAGCATAACCCTGCACTTATGCAAAACCGGAAAGGTGGGGTGAAACTTACAATAATAAGTTCCTTGTTATAATTTGCAATTATAACAAAACACAAAATATCAGCATCAGAAAGGGCAAATATGTCCCAACAAATCTCAGAATACCCTTAATGAGACAAGATGAGCAAAGCAGTTTTCCCTGACGATGTCTCAATTAGTTTCAAAGGCAAATCTCTCCTCCTGTCATCTTAAGCAGATTAATGCTTGCTGGAAAGCTTTTAGCACACTCATAGTAACGTAATGAGTTGTCTAAAATAAAGTCATCTTTACTTCACCTGTCTCAACAGCCTTAAGTAGGAAACTAAGTGGCCAGTGCAGAAGTGCCAAAAATTGCAGTTCCTCTAGGTGCCACAAGAGGCTGACTCCAAAAAGAAGTCAAAGACTCAAAAGACTCCCCGAAGACTCCCATGATAAAATGGCCAACTTTAGAGTATTACAAAGCATATTTACAGCCTGGTACAGATAATGGTTTTAGCCCCCATGGATAGTTCACCTCTTCTTAACAACTCAAGTTAGGGGCGTGTCTCTTTTGATTGACAGGTGTCCTAATACAAGCAGCTGAAGACCATCAGTGTCTGCTAGGCCTCACCTCCACTACTTCAACTGGACCTCCTCGTGTGTGTGTGTGTGCGCGCGCGCGCTCTGTTGGGGGGCGTTAGAGCTTTTTTTTTTAATGGATTACCTGAATAAAATTATATCTTGCTGTGTGGTACAATCAAAGTTTGTTTGTTATTCGGTTTTGGTGAGAAATTCTAGTAATCTGAATCAGATGATAGCAACACATTTCAAAAGTTGGTGGTGGAAAAAGAAATCTCATGCGTTTTAATCGTGGCTCATTTCACATTAAGGACAGCAACGTTATGCACCATTGTTTAAAAGTGCCAACAAAATTTTAAATTTTTGGACAGTGGAGAAAACGTTTTATCTTATATATTCACCTTATGTCCTACAAGACACTTAAATGCAACAATTTTACTGCTGAACTGAAAAGAGTTTCACCTCCGGACATGGCAATGACAGACTGAAATTTGTCACCAGTGAGGTCACAGACACTGACCGGCACACAGATAAACATCTGGTCTACAGCTGTGTGGACAACACCTGCGGAAGACATTGGAACAGTACAAACAGGGAGCCAGGAGACTCGGCCCAACTTCTTTCCAAACCACATGACCTCAGTACTGTGAGGACCACAGATACTCCCAGCCCTTCCCAAAGATGAATTCATCCTCATGGTATCTAGCTCAGAAAACAGATTACATCAGCCCGAACCAAAACAGCAGGCAGGCAACGTCTTAGCTTTGCCTTTGACACATTATACAGGGAGGAGACCAGGACAGAATAACAAAACAAACAGAATACAGGAAACACAACACAGTTAATTACAAATCAGCATGTGTTGTGTGTTTCAAAGAACCCTCAAATCAGTAAAACCTGAACATGATTGTCTAGTGTTTTAAAATTCTTCTACAGCAGGTTTGCTTTTCGTTCCTCCTGCTTAAAAATAAACAATCACCACTCAAGCACAATTAAAACCAAGTACTCTAAACCTCTTCAAGACAACAAGGGTGAAAAGAGAAGAGCCATTTAACGCCAATGATGGGTTAAAAATAAGTCAATGACAAGTAAAGAAGAGATCTGTAACTTAAATTAAGAGATCACTTCTCTGTGTATACGGGGGTGTAACCATGCACGAAATCCACAGCTTGATATGAGATTTAAATTTGGAGTCACGGTTCGGTACGTTTTCTGTACAGCAGAGAAATCACCCACCAAAAATCCATGCAGTTTTTTTTTTTTTTTAAACTTTAAAAATGCATTCACAAGTGCTTAACTGGAAAAAATTCAACTGCAACAATAAAGGCACTCAAATAGTGTGAACTGTCAATAAGGAGAGGCTCGGTTTAGTCTCAAACATAAAATAAATCTAATAAAACACACTATCAATTAAGAAGAATGCAACATAATCACAACTGAAGTGAATAAATAAACAATTCCTGCTTGTTGCTTCTATTTAACAGATACTGTACTGATCCTGTATAAGCAGAATCCTTGGTATTATTATTCTTATTGTAACTGTATCATAACCACTCTTGTTATGGGGTGGTTCAAGAAAAATATAAATACCGTTGTACCCCATCTAAATTTTTTATTACAACAAAAACAAATATATTATTTACCATACACTATGTCTGCATTCAGGAACATTTTTTTCTTCGGATAAAAAAAACAAAAAAAACAAAAAACAAAACAAAAGGTGGTATTCATATGTGACAATGCAACCCAACACCACCAGCAGCCCCCCCTCCTCCTTCTAATTCTATTTCCTCTTGCTGAAATGCCACATTAACATAAGGAGGCCGCGCTGGGCCATCAATGGAGACGTGCGGCATTTGACAACCTCTAATTTCTGTGCGGCAACTCTTTTCTGAAGCGCTTTGCTCACCTAAAAATTACCCCCTGCCTCGCACGGCCGACAAAATCATTTGTCTAGCTGTCCACCCCGGCAGAAAAGGCTGATTTTGTAACAAAGCCTGCATGTGGGGATCACTATCTTAGATGGGGGTTGGGAGGGTGTCGCCCTCTTGGAAAAGAAAAGAGGGAAAAAAAGACGACAATCAACTGGGGTAAGAACGGGTATCAATGAATGAGAACTTTTCTTGATAAGTGACATTAAATGCAAAAACCAACTAATGCCACAGAACCAAAGCAGTAAACCCTGCAACTCTGGTCAGACATCGGCCAGCTCAGTGCCACTGTGTCATCTACAACCTGACTCAGCTGTCCACACAACTCTGACAGAAAGAGTTGTGTGTTTATTTACCTGTGGGGGTGGCTGCACATGCACACAGGAAGAAAGCATAATATCTCTGTTTAGTTTTTTACTCAGACATCTGTCAGGAAGAAACAAGTATCGACCTTGAGAGCAGGGTGAGGGCATAGGAAGGGGTTTGATGATACAAAGACAAAAAAGAAGGAGAATTATAACCACAGTGCTGAGCAAGCAGAGTGCAGCGGCATACCTCTAGACTCATGCTGCTCTTTTCTGCCTCAATTTAAGTTAAAAATGCATTTCACTTTATTGTTCTCTTTCTTTTGTTTCTCTCAGTTTCTGCCCTTTCTTCTCAAATTCGCAGAGAAAAAAAGAAAATGTCACAGACTGAGGCTGCATATCTGTCTGGCCTTTGTCAAGCAAGAGAGACAATTTCTCCTCATCTTCTCTGTGATCTTAGCAATGGTTAGAGATGTGTAACTAAAGGGAAGGGTGTGGGAGTGAGGAATGGCAGGTGGAGCAGTTTTAGGAAGCAGTGGACTGAGAAATATCAGAGAGGAAATGTCTGTAAGATGGGGGCCCATATTCAGTGAGGTTTGGTGAGTGGATATTAAGTGAAATGTTCATTCTTAACCTTGGAAGAAAAAACAGACTGGAAAAAAAAAAATCCTGAATCAGGGTCTGCTCACTACCTTTCAATTATTTCAGCCTACCATCAGTGTATAGCTGTCAGCACAGCCGTCTGTATGTGGCTCAAAGGTTGTACTTCTTGTACACAGCCTCTAAGGGTTTTGATCATGTGATGACACCTAATAAATATTCAATAAAACCAATTAAACTTGGAGTTTTTTGGGGGGTTTTTTTTGGATAAAGTCTATAAGAAGTGAAAAAAACCTTTGGAGGGGAGGAAAAAAAAAACAGTGGGAATATCACATTTTAATTTATTTTGGTAAAATTTAAGAAGATGCCTGATTATTAGCACCAGTATAACAAACAGGGTTACATTGATAGACAATACATTTTGCATTTTTTCTTTTTCTCTGAGACTTTCTGGTCCGCATGTAGTTAAGGCAGAGTCCATGACCTTACTTAATAGAAGTCATTGCATTTTCTGCTATTTGGGGGGATTTTAAAAATTAAACATGTAT
>VUQS01003234.1:3543-17319 GCA_015108495.1 Heterochromis multidens
ACAACTGTTCACACTTCACACCTGTTAAAAAAAAAAAAAAAAAAAAAAAAAAAAAAAATTTTTTTAATTTAATTTAAAAAAAAAAAAAAAAAAAAACATATGAGAAAAGGTCTCTGTTTATTTTACTCAATGCAGGGGTGTCACAACAATACTGATTATCGTGATATTTAAAAATGAAATATCAATATCACATCAATAAAACACAAATAATAATATAAATATTTGTATAATTGTTCTTTTTATATGGTTTTGTAGTTATGTTTACATATTCTCACCACATTCATGCATTTTTATTTTTAATTTAATTAAAAAGGACAACAAAAAAACAAACTCAGATGAATTTTGCAGATATTATTGATAATAATAATAATAATAATAATAATAATAATAATGTTTCAAATTTTTCTATAAATTTAAAGATTATATCATTATCAGGAAATCTGATATTTTGACTGCCTCCAAAACAACTCCATTGTTTCATTAAACAGGATTATGGGCTTTAGTTTTGCCCATACCTCATTTGAACATATGATTACAAAGTAAATATTACCCAGTTAGCATCTTGTCATTTCTGGGTCTTACTATGGAAAAAAAAAATACTGGTATTTGTTCCTGCAGTTGTTCAAACTGAATTTAAGATAACAAGTAAACTGACCATAATAACTACTACTGAAAATAGAAATAATAAAAAAAAAAAAGATGTATGGTATTCTTATTATCAGCAGCTGATGCCATCTAAAAGTTAGCCATAGCAAACGTTTCCTGGCTAATAAGCACACTGAGTGAAGACATACTGACAGCTTAAATATTTTCTAAGCTGTGAGAGGATTTTGTGACATATGTTATTGGTATTACTTCCCAAAAAAAAAGTGCTGTTTCCCCCTGAATCAGAACCAGATTCTAATGTTAGATAATCAGGTCAGAGGAGCAAGTTAGTTGCTACCAGTAATACTAAGTATTTATCTTGGGTAGCGGGGACCTAGCATCTGATTTTACCTCCAAGAGCTAGAGCATGCACAGAAAACAGGGGAAAAAAGAAAAAAAGTTTGTTTATGTTAGTGCACTACAAAACCAGTTTCAAATGCCCTCACACTCATCTACAATACATACAACTTTGATGAAGGAGGAAGCCCCTACTCTTCACACTGCTGAAAGACAAGTTTTACATTCATACAAGAGTGGGATGAACTAGCAGTCATGGGATTAAACTTCAGAGAAGTACCTGGGTTCCAGGTTCCATGTGTGCCAGGAGTCTCATTACTTTAGGGGCAAAATTCTGGTTGCCGCAGTGGAGCAGAAAAACTTAAGAGGAACTAAATAAATCACATACATTACCTGTTTTAGATGTTTCTTAAGTTCGCCTGCTTCAGGCTCTGGAAGAGGTGGTAGAAGCTCTGCATTGGTAGGTGCTATAACCTGAAGGCAAACATAGCCCCCTTAATTTATTTTGCAGTGTATTTAAGTATTAAAAAACAAAAGTAATAAATTAGGTAATAATTAGGTTAATCAGTCATGGCATCATGAAATTGACAAAACAAGATGAGAAGGTGGTGTGGATATACAGACCTTGCTGCTGTCAAGGTCAACAAGCCAAACATCATCTGGCATTTTGAAATCAGATTTGTAGAGGAAGAAGCTGGCTGGCACACCTATAATGTAGGGAGTAGGAGCAAGAAGGAGCTGCCATAGGAAGAAAACAGTTCAGTTAGGCACAACAGTTATAATAATACAAAGGACATAACTTGAAATGAAGAGAAGAAAAAAAAATGTAAACACATACAGAGAAATTATATATTTGATTAAAATATATCAATTACAAATGCTGAGTTTTACCTGTTCAGCAGAGGCCATACATGTTGGCAGTAAGGGAATGACTGGGAACATGTACTCCAGTGGGTAGATCATTGCCACAAAGGCCATGACGCTCATAGACAAAGCATTGTAATCTCGGGACTGAAGAATGACCTGGAGGGAAAAAAACAACATACAAAGGATTAATACAATGAATGTTAGAATGCATCTCATTTTATATTTAGTGGGTGCTCACAACCCTGATATGTTTCTACCACCAAACACTTGTTGATGTAGTGTGATTTGACTGATCTAGCCATATCCCATTTTTTTTGTTCATAATTCAAAGGTATAAAAACTTGTTTAGTTCGAGATATGTAACAGCAATATTAAAAAATAAATAAAATGTAATTTTGTAGCGGTCTGCAACTCTGATGGAACAAATAACACTAACCAATAACAGCATTTTAAGCTAAATTTAGATAACCTACAATAGAGGATGGAATAGACATCCTGGAAAAAAAACCTTTGGGTGGCAGAATACCTATCAAAATAGGTTGCCTTAAGAATTCCATAGCTGCTAGGCACAGGGTGACAGTAAAGCAGAGAAAATTGCCCAGCATTTATCCAACATAATGCTCTTTCATAAGTGTGACTCAATCTGAGAAGTGTAGGTTTGATTTGGTTGGAAATGAGCCCATATATCAGTGTCAATGTATACCTAGAGTAACACTACAGCAGAGCCAGCCAAACAAGAAACCCTATTACATCCACACTAATGACTCTAGTGTTAAAAATACAAGATGACCGAGTCTTTCCTCTCTGTCATAAACTATTAACACTCTTGTTTATACCCACTGTGCTTTGTCCACACTGCAGTAAAATGGTTTCAGTGAGCTAACAACAGAAAATCAGAAAATGTCTGTTGTAAATGTTGTTCAGGACATTTCTCAGGATGTCTTTGGAAAAAAAAACAACAAAAAAAAACTTGCAGACATGCAGCTGCACTCCAGAGGAAACCACTGAACAAGCAGACTAAATATAGCCTTGCTTGTACCTTTCACATCTAAAATTAGTGTTGTCTTTAATAAAATCCCAAAGGTAATTTGGCTGCAGTTATCTCTTCCTTCCTGCTCTTTAATATATATGCACAATATAAAAAAAAATATAAAGAGACCGGCCCATCTGACAGGACACCTGTGCCTGCCCTTACTTTGTGCTCTAGCAGGACACAGCTGAGGACCTGAAGACAGGCATCCACACCCAGCAGCTCTAAGGGCAGGTGAAGGGGGAAGTCGACCATTGAGAAGCGAGAGTTGTCAGGTAGGGCAAAGGTGAGTGGGCGTTTGAGCTCATGGGGCAGCACTTCCACATCCACACGTCTCTGACCCGCCACTGGTACTGGTGAACGCAGCAACCGGTACACCCAGGATTCAATCTCCCGTAGGTCGGCCAGCAGCTGGCTGCCTTTCTCTTCCACCGACAATGCACCGGTAAACACCCGCCACATGGTGTCCCTGGAAAGGACATGAACCAAGTGTGAGAAATTAATGTACATTTAAAGATTTTTATTAATAGTTTATTATTATGAATGTATTATGACCTGTAAAATTGTGAAAAACACACACCCATCAGCTTATGTTTCTGCACCAGAAAACATATCACTCTCCATCTATTTCATGAAATGATGTTACACTGTCACAGGACATTTCCAAGCAACATGACATTGTAACATCCTGACAAATGGTTCAAAACCAAAATGTATAAAATGAATTGTGATTTAAATAATATTAATACTTTACTACCCAATTATCCACACAAAAACTGTAAAACCAGGCAATAAAAGTCTGTAATGTGATACAAAGACCAAGAAAAAGGCCAAGACAATGGTTAAAATGCAACATCATACTGGAACTGATGGTATCTCACTGTCAAGGGAGGGGGAAAAAAAAAAGTTTGTACGGAAAATTATTATCCTTAATGTAGTTTTTCCTTATCTTTTGTACAAAAATACATATTGCGTGACAGTGTGAGTACTTACTGAAAAGCATAACAAATTTGTGTGACAAGCAAAGAATGCTAATGCATATATTGATATCAGTCAAGAGTAATTTTAAAGCTAAAAATAGATTCGACTGAGTCATCGGTTCTTTTTATTGCTACAAACAGCTACAAAGAAACCTGAACAAATAACCAGTGAAATCCCTAATGTGACAAGCAAATGAGATTGAAACGCACGAGAGGCTCTTAAGCAGTTGCCATTATAGTAATGTGAAAACTCTCCACTCTACGCACACAGTGCTATTACCCTTTCTAAAGAGCATACATATGTGTGTGTGGCAAGGAGTGAGGGAGGTAAATCATTAGCTGTTTGGAGCTCTCCCACCAACTGCAGCTGCTACCCACAGGCAGGCAGAGACCTCAATCTGTCAGAGCCGCCATAGCAGAAAATGCTCGCAGTCATTATGCAATGACTCTACTCCTTCTTTGTCATTGGAACACCACATTTCAACCAGCCATGTCAGGGGAAAAGAGAGATTCTCAGGTCTGTTCAGCCTTCGGCTTTTTGAGCTTGTCAGAGAAACCATAGTTCCATACTACTGATAAGTGGAGGCAAAGCAGCATTTATCAAAGAAAAAATGCCAAGGTACGAGATTAACTGGGCGCTAGATGTTCCAACAGTCCCTTTTAGAGAGGATGGGAAAAGCTGTGCTAGTTTTACAGCTATAAATACCAATCATTCGATGAATAAGCCCTTGTGAAGTGACAGCCTAATTAGCACTTTGTCAATCAAAATTTGCAATCTATTAAGTCACCCATGGCAACAGAATAACCCAAAGAGCACTGAAAAATACTGCCACATCACAGTACCACATCAAATACAGGGCACAGCTGTGAGTACTCTGCAGCTTAAATTAAAAATGAATTAATTACCCTTCAAGGTTAATTAAGAGAATCGAAACATGATCAGCAATTTGTGTCAAGTCTAATAAGCAGAACAGAATGCTAAATGGCCTTTTATCATGTTACTGTATATACTGTGGGTATACAATTGAGGGCCTGCACACCTTTTCTATTTTCACTGTTTGATATGATTTGAAATGATTGTCACAATTATTTTGATCAATATTGAGATCACAATTATTTATTGATTTTACTGACAAAAATGTTTTTATTGCAAGTCATGTAAAACTTAACGCTGCTTTCACATCCATGGTGTTCAACATTCCTGTTAATGTACTAGTCTTCACATCAAAATAAAACTGTTCCTCCTTATTTGCATAAATTCAGTGCATCTCTTAGAAGAAAAATAACAAATATAAATTTTTAAAAAATTGCACCAACACAAAATTAAATCAAGGGGGCACTTTCTGCTACATTCCTGTTAATTAAAATATCTTTGCAGACAAATAAGTGCATCCCCTAGAAGCAAAATCCATTCACTGCACCTGCATGATGGACGTGAATAAAACTCATAGCAAAGTACTCAGCTGTGAGATCCCTCTACATTTCCCAGGTATCGCCACTTTGGAAAAATAATTGTGCAAGGGAACAGCATATCTTTTGTCCAGTGTGTTGACCCTTTTCCTGAAGCCTTCATTACTTCAGTACTGTTTATTTGGCCAAATGGACAGTGTGTCTTTGTGAGCTGGATGTATACACACTCTACAGGCTCGTTTTTATGGACGTCTGAGTTGATGTTGGACAATTCAATTAGCAACCATTGTATTGTTTTTTCTTGGCCTCCATACATTAATTATACTGCATTTAGTGGTGTGTTGCTTTGCAGTGCAGCCTAGACATAGCCCCAACCAATATAGGATTTTTAAGACCGATACCAATACCGATATTTTGTGATTTAAAAATCCAATATATCGGCCAATATTTTTTTTTTTTTTTCTTTCAGGCACAGGAAACAAACAGATTTCTCTAGCATTTCTTACGTGTAGTTATTTATGAGTCCTTACTAAGATAATATGACAATGCAGGTTAAAAATAAACTTGTTTTATTATCACCACAAATTGTGGATTACTGATTCACGCTCTGCCCAACTCTGCTCCCATCAGCTGGTTGTTGTGTTGCTGGCATTCCAAGCATGTGTTGCCAAATGGGAAGTTGCAGACAAGCTGTGCAACGTTATGCAACGTCAACACTCGTAATATGGTTGAGGGGTGTTTCTCCCATCTCTTCTTTGCATTTTAAAATTTTCATTTACTGACCGATTCATGGAAATTTAAATATATTTGCTGATGATACCGATACATCAGCAAAAAGCTAGTAACAGCCAATAATATCAGCCGGCCAATATATCGGTCGGGCTCAAGTGCAGACCCAACTCTACAGCACTCTTTGCACATGATTTGTTTTTGCCTTAAACCTGAAATATTTCCAAACAACAGATGACAATCAGCCTCTAGGGACAAGGTCTTCACTTTCTTTTTCTTGATTTTTGTTGCATATCTGTCTTTTAATACAGTGTTACTTGTCCTGACTAGTCCAGGAAACACCAACCGCATTATAGTAATTTAGCAACTTGGGCACGGTGTCATCATATTGTTTGTTCAGTGTAGTGCACTCAAACTCAATTGTTTACTATCCTCTCAGCATTGTCTGCAGCACATGTGGAAGAGTGCAAGCCACAGTTGAGCAGATGGTGGTGTTGAGTAAAGTGGTGTCTTCACACTAAATTGCTTAATAGTGACTCCCCCTAATTTTCCCATGAATCCAATATCTGTCAAGCTCAGGTATTTGGTGTACACAAAAAACGGCTTCACTACAATTTTGTAACAATTGTTATTCTTAAGAATTTTCCCTGCATGTCCCTGAAATAATATGTAATGTAAAACAAACTACTCAAAACAAAACTGATTAAATGCACTGTGGATATTTCGGTTGCCATTATTTATCATTGAGGTGGAGTTTGAAAGCATAAAGCATACTGTGAGAACAAGACACGCTACAGATGGCCTGCAAAACTGCATGGAGCCACAGACAAAGGCTCCTGTATTAACTGTAAAACATAAACATACAGATAACAGGTGGACAACGGAAGAAGCAGACGGGAGAAGAAACAAAGGAGTGGGCAATGCAGAAAACATCAGCAGGAACACTGAAAAAACAAGTTTTTAATCAACGTTTCTAGCCTTTAGAATTTAAAGTGGATTAAAAAAAAGCTGTGTGAGTGGTTATTAATTTGCATCAAATGCACAGAATAATATTTAGCAACTTGCACAAGAAAGTCGAGTGAGTTGAATTTAACCAATTTTGTGTGCTTTAAAAGAGTGCTAATTGTTCTTTTTACATAATTTACAGTTGGGCATGAACAGATGTATCATCTGCCAACTGCTGTGCCTGGAGACTGTAAAGTAAATTACAGTCAACAAAACAAAAACTGTTGAGGGAATGAACAATGTACGGACTAATATGGGGACTAAAAGTTGATGTACTGAAAGTAAAAGCTCTTAAAAATGAACTCTCCCTGGTCTCAGCTTATGAGATCTTGTCATCTAACTTGGCATTTGGCCCTAAGGCTGTCACAACAAGAAAGGTCATGTAGTTACAAAAATAACAAGTGTTTAGTGGGAGTTTAATGGTTTCATGTGCTTAGGAATTACACAGCAATCAGCCAGTGGATTTTGATGTTTCTACTCTACACAATTTGTTTTGATAGGATGGGATCTTTGCAAGGAAAATTATCTATGTGGTAGTTTTCTGGCTAACAAAGCTTTGACTGAATGACTGAAACAATAAACTTGTATTTCAGTCTATGGGGAATCTTGAGAAAAGAAGACAGCAACTTATATGTGCATTAGTGCATGCAATCTAAAGCCTCACCTCTGGGTGGCACGAGGAAGCCCAGCCCGTTGTGTTAGCCTTTGACTACAGCAGTCCACCAGCCTCTTGAGAATATATAAGCATTCCCTAAAGGTGGAGAAGAAGGGGTAGTGGCTGAGTATGCACAGAGAGGTCAGTGTGCTGTTGCGATTCCTGGCTGCCACCTTAGCAGCACTTCGTTTGTGCTGTGGGGACTTGCCGGCATTTTGCTCAGCACCTTGCTGTCCACTCTCTTCTCCAGAAGCAGGCGGAGGCACTGACTCAGCATTGTAAGGTGGCGACACCACAGAGGGTGGACCTCCACCACCACCACTATCAGACCCCTCACTTGTGGTCTCTGCCGCCTGTGCTGCTGTGTCACTGTGACTGCTCTTGTCTCCTCGAGTACGATGATGTCCTCGCTGAAAGGAACGGTAGAAGTTGACGCAGATTCCGTAGCGGGTGATTCCTGAGTCCTTGTCGGTCAACGTGAAAACGAAAGAGGAGTCATCACGAAGGCTGACCCTGCGCTGGCGTATACTCAAGCAGCCCTCCGGTTGGCAGAAGAACACCACGTCTGGTGGGAGTGGGAAGTCTTGGTGGTCCTCTAATGGGTAACGTCGAAGAAGCTGAGGAGTCTGGGCCACACTGTCACTACTAGGTTGCCTGGAGGTTAGATGGATAAACATTTGTCAGCAGTGCCCATAATTATTTTTTGTCACTTAATGTTTTCTTTGCACATATTACAACTCATTCCTGATGCATTTGCAACTCAGTTCCATCACATGTAAAATTAATTTTGAGTTAAGTGGGGAGCCTATTTTCCTTTCTTTAAATATTAAACATGCTCATATTAAACATGACCAAAGTTTCAATTACAGAGGTTAGTGTATGTACAACTAATCCATATTAGCCAAATGCTCTGTATCATGTAAGTGATAGCCAATATGAAAACACAATGTTAAGGATATTGGCTTCTGTGCTCTCAGTATCATCTACCTTCTGTTCAGACCTTCTGTTTTTGAGGGACAGCCAATCAGAAGAACACTGGCTTAAGGGGAGAGGGAAAGAAGCTAAAACAGCTTATTTCAAACAGTGATTGAACTGAGGGGCTGCACCAATTCCCACTAAAAGATATATTAGGAACTACTGAAATAAGAAAAAAATCTAGTAGAGTATCTGGAGTGGTAATGAGTGTAACAGGTCCCCTTTAATATGAAACAGATAATAGGAAAGACAGTATTTCATAAAGGAAGAAATGGAAATCTTTTATCTCTACAGAGTTGAATGAAATGTCCAACAAAGCCCAGACAGTATTTCTGTGGTCACAGAAGCAAATTTGTAATCAATTTAGCAGTTCATATTGAAGAACTGTTTTGGGAATCTGTGCAGGGGAAGTATGAGGCCGTTAAGCATTTAAAATCAACAAATGTTCCAAAAGACATACTCTGTGACTGAGTCTCCTTTAATTTCACTGTTAAGTCAATCTTTTTTTTTTTTTTTTTTGGCTACAGCCACTACGCTTGAAACAATACACTACTATCCTTCATTATTCATAAGGGTTCAGCTGCTGTATAAACTCCAAAGCAAAAAATTAAGCTATGAAAACATCCATTTCAAGACTGCAGTTTTCAAAAGCCTTCAAACAGTGTAAGGGACAACAAATCAGAAGAGCATTCAGACCAACAAAAACATCCAGTCAGAACAGTGCAATAGGAGTTGAAGTGTTGATAATGCAGCAGGGTAAAAACAGAATACGATATAAAAACCAAGAGGTTTATTTTATATACTTATTATATGTCAAAACACCAAAAAAACATCATCTACTAATATAATACCAAAGTTCAAGGTAGTGGGTGTCATATCTGCTTAAGTATTAAAGTCAAATTAAGGGCTTACCTTGCTCCGACCACTACCAAGTAGTCGAGAAGGCGGGGGCATATTTTCTTTTTCTCCATGTTTGACTGATCATGTCCTGTATGTCATGGCATCCAGGATATATGTCTCCTCTTGAGTTAATGGTACCTTTCCATCACAAATGAAAATGTTCAGGTGTATACTTGAAACTCAGCTCTTTGATTATCATTATGATGGTTCAAAAGAAGTCTGGGTTCGATCTGTAACACACAAAAAAGAAGAAAAAAAACAAACATTCTTGTTGTATGTTTCTATGACCACAATAAAATAAGCTTGTGTATGCACAATGAAAGCACCTGGTCCACACACTGGATAATACCAAACAGCTACATAATTTTTCAGAGTTACAAAATGGGGTCAAATTTGGTTTTATGATGTATAGTTATGACTTTCCGGTAAATGTCAAGGACTAAAATAAAGTTGTATGCACTATAAATCCACTCAGGTCTGCAGTATTCTCCACTTTTCCTCTCTGTACACTATATCCTACTTTGGTCACTAGGATCAACTTTCCACAAGGCCTTCAATCCCACACAACAGCAGGAGGTTCACATGGAGGTGAATTTAGGGTGGAACAAAAAATTTTGAGCCTTTTCAGTTAAAGAGTAGACAAAGAAATGTATTGTGCTGTTCTTGTGGTGTTCAAACAAACAATAAAAAACCCAGACAAGGAAATGTCTTCTGATATTACTAAATTTAACGAAGTACTAATTTGACACCAACAAAGACACAAAAGGCAAAAAGATACATGGAATTTGTGTTTTTTAATGCTACCACCACTGTCATCATCTCTGCTAAACAGGGTACATGGCAGACATTAAGACAAAGGTGGCAGAAGAACTACAAAAACATGTAGACAAAATTGTTGGACACTAGAGAAACTGATATCCGTCTAAATTTAACTCAACATAACAAAAGAATCCCTCTAAACAGTAGGAAACTGTTGTTGTAATTGTTACACTTTAGAGTTGATATTTGTGTTCTAACAATAATGTGTTGCCTAAATGTTTTTGTTGGAGGGTAAGGAGAGGTAAGTAAGCAGCTTAGGGGCCTTGGTGGAATGAGCACCCTTCACAGCTTGGACTATGGCCAACAAACTCAACCAGCACCTCTACAGATGGCTATTAGACACCATAAAGCCAATTATAGGTCCCGTCTAGTTCCCTTATAATGCCACCAAATGAGTTAATCTTCAAATTAAGGCCATAAAAAGTGTATGACTACAGCTAAGCTAGCATTCATTACTGTCCTGGAGCAACTGTGACCACATAATTTCCTCTGGCATTAATAAAGTATTCTGATTCTGACTGATTCCCTGACACAACAACAACACCGTATCAAAAAGCTATACAAAGGTGCGCATACTCTGGATCTACTCTTCTAAAGGTAATGACAAAGCATTGGCCAGTAAAGAAAAAAAACAGGACAGAGCAGCGATTATGCTGGGCTCAACTCTTAAGACTTTTCTTAAACACTTAGGTTAACATTCCCACAGATATGGTATTTCATGCTATTACCAGCAATAATTTATGCAGGTACATGATCTGCTTTTCAGAGGAACTGGCTCATCTTACTATAATATGCAAAAACTCTGTCTGTGTATTTGTTTCTTTGTCTGCCAAGTCCTCCTACACGACTAGGAGTTCAGCAACCAAACTTGGTCCACAGGTAGATCTTAGGTCCCTGGCGGTTCTTATAAATAGTTATTATATCTTCACATTGCCTAGGAACCACCTAGCAACAAGCTCAAATGACCTGTTTTTAGCAATAATGTGCCTATAGTGCCTTAGAAAAGCATTGTATAATTTTTTTTTTTTCACAACAGTAACATCTAATTTATATCCACAAAACTTCAGTCATGTACGATATATTATAACACCATCAGGTTGCCTGACAACCATCTAGCAATGGGCTAAAATGACCAATTTTTTGCATTTATGGACCTCCAACACCTTATGAAAGCATCCGTTAATTTCAATTAATTAATAATTAAAATTAATTAATAATAACAAATAATAATAATTAATACAAACAGTAACATCTCATTTATATCCACGAAAGCTGAATTACACAGTGTATTATAACGTCATCATGTTGCCTTGCAACCACCTAGCTTTGGGTATATATGCATGTACAACTACTTATAAAAGTATAATACAATTTTAATTTCACAACCATCACCACAAACCAGCCAAACAATACTGCCAAACACTTTCTTCTTCATGTAAGCTAAGAAAAATTGTTATTGGTTATGACACAATCAGGACAACCCTCATGGGAAGCACTTGCAGGTGTAACCAATTTTTGGAATTGGAAGCCCACATGGAAGAAAAGAACAGCAGTGAGATCACCTTAAAGCGGCAAGATACAAATGAACAGTTTCAGTGCAACTTTGAGAATATAATCTGAGCAAAAACAGAATGCTCAGATTCAATTCAAAGACTATAAGGTGGCTGTAGTAAAACTACAGTCTGGAGTATCTGTTTCACAAGAGATTTCTCCCAAAATGATTGTTAAACGCTATAAAATGTCAGCTCTGCTTTTTATTTCTCTGGAATAAGCAACAAAATCTGAAGTTAAAAACACATCAGAGGAGAATACCATAATTGCCAATGTCGACATCAGCATAATGCAATACATATCTGTTGCAAAAAGAAACCACGGTTACGTGATCTACTTTTACTTAAGTTCTCGTGCCATGCCGAACAGCATTTACTCTAAAACCAACAAATGCTACAGGAGGCCATGCTACTGAAACCCCACCCTGAAACACAAACACTCAGAACCCAGAGCAGTTTCTCACTGTCATTTAAAGGCTGTTATCCAACAACTGATAAGCTGAAGGAGCTCTACTTTAGTCAGTGGTTCATACTGCATCACTGATGCATTCCCACTGAAAAGCTAAGACCAGGATTGCTTTCTAAAAGCTTAAGATAAGCTTACAATGCCCATACCTCTATCAATGTAATTACTGCAAAAAAATATCTAAGCTTAAAAAAAAGACCTACAACCCATTAAAATTAAAAGACTTGGTTCATAAGGACTGAGGCAAAAACTGCTCAAGTCTAACAAACAAAAATTAAAAATAATTTGTTTATATTAATGAAAATGTGTCAATTTCAATGCAGTTACAGGAGTTGTTTCTGAATGAAGGTCTATCAAACATGACTGCATCCACTGCATCACACTTCAGTTTGTACTGGACACATATGAGAAGCAGTATATCCTTGTCTAACAGAACTTATGTTGTTTTGTTTTTCCTAGGTGTTTGGACTTCAGTTAGGTGTTATAGACTAAGTAGCTTTAACTGTAGACAACACTTTTGACCTAATTTGACTCTTCCTTCAAACAGAAAGCCTGTCATACCCCTAAAGACTCATTACTTACAGTTTTGTTTACATGCTAAACACAACATTAGAAAGAGTAGTCAGAGACTACATCTATTACACTGGAAAAGAAAGTATTTAAAGTGTGTTAAGTACTAAACCTTCAGTGTGATGTCACATCACACTGAATGATTAAAAATGAATCTGTCGAATATAAATAAATGCTGATGTGAATATCACGTTTTCAGATGCAGGCTTGTGTGGTAAAAACAAACCAGGCACACAACGATAACAGAGCAGACAAGTGGACTGCATGTTAATCATGAGTGGGGCACGATAGTCACACATCCTGACAAAGATGGTCATTAACCCCCTCAGCCACAGCACCACCAGTGTGTGACACAGCTGTGTCCAGTGAACATTACCAAAGAAGGCTTCAGATGCATTATAGGTGTAATTATGTCTAATAGCTCCACTTCTGAGTAGAGAAGCAGCTCACAGAGGGACATGAAACCATTTTGAATAGACTAATCTTGATGAATGCTAAAATGGTCTAATTTTTACATCATTTTGAAATTAAGTGAATGCTTAGAACACTGTCACTGAAACTGAAGTATCAAAACATACATTCTTTAGCTACTAGAGCTACTTAATACTTTCTTATGGCTTTGCAGATTTGGGAAGCTTGACACTGTTTACATTTGAACTTTCACCAACAATGTTAAATCCAAGAGCATTTGATGTTTGAGAAGCCACACAAAGACAGTTCAAACAGGCCTACCCAGTGGGATTAAACATGTCATTGTGAGTCAGCTTAACGTATGGACTCATCACACTTATATACACCCAAAAAAATATATGGAACAACTTTTACCAAGTTGGAGAGTGGTAACAACATAGACTTTCTCACAGAAAAGATAAATTACA